>JAVJIF010007278.1:0-105917 GCA_038442645.1 Agave tequilana | reverse complement strand
CATTAAGACTAGGATTTATATTTGTACTATATGATGGGCTACAAATAAATCTATATATGTTTGGGATTGAATGCTTGTTTGTTCCCATTAGATGTGCTAGTATAGTCTATTTTGATGATTCATACATTTTAACTTGTATTCATTTTTGGTATTTGTTTTTATGATTATAGTTTTCATTTCATGTATATGTGTATTTTGCCAAACTTGAAGATATACATATATACCCCTTGAGTCATTTGCCTTCCATGCAAATATCTATTATGGACTCAAAGTGTGTTTAAGGGATATGTATGTATACTTCTTGTGTTGACAAATCATACATATACCTTAAAAAGAATTGGTATCAAATTGTTTTAATGAAAAGCTAAATTTTCATACTCTTCATGCTTTTCATGTTTTCTTTGAATTGGTATTTAAACTTCATGTATATGTTTACCTTGTCCAAACTATTAGATATACATGATATCCTTTTTGAGCCACGTGCCTTCATGCATATATCCTTGTGGACTCGTTTGTATCTTGGATATGTATGTATACTTTGGTTTGTATTAGACATACATATGCCTTGAAGATTAAATAATATTAATTTTTAGTTTCTTGTTTAAAAGGAATAATTGAACTTAATTGAACAATTTTCATGATTGTGATCTCCATACTTGACTTGTACACTCACATTCATTATTTGCTCATGTTTTTGTTTTCATGAGACATTTTATATGCTTAATTGGATTAGAGTGTTGATTATCATGTGGATTTCATTTTATGAAAAATGATTTGTATTTATTCCTTGCTTGAAGGATTTCGTACTAGTTACAAAACTTTTCATTTTAACTAGTTCGTATTCTTCGTTATAATATGAATATACACTTGACCCTATTCTTTCAATTGGTATCATTGAACACTTTCATTGATATCCATTTTGATCTTTTTTGTATACTCATATATATTTTGTATATTATGCTTACTCTTTCAAGAATATCATGTCATTGGTATCTAACTTTCATACATATATATCTTTATGCTAAGCTTGAAAATTTTCTACTGTTTGATTTGTTTTCAATTGGTTTTTAACAAGCTTATGCATATGTTTAGTTGGTATTTCATAAAGGGGAAGAAAACTTGATTTTGTCCTTCAATTGGTATTTGATTTCCACTCCCTTACTTTATGTTAAAATCGTTTCAAATTGGTATCATATGCTTAAAAGAACATATTTCTCTTAATGATATCAAGATGTTTATGTTGAATGTTTTTAATTGGTATCTCAAAATTTTGTTAAGAAAAATATATACTTTTGATTTACATTGCTTATATGTTTTATTTCAATTGGTATCAATATGCACTTTATTGTCATATCTTAAATTGGTATCCACATTGTTTTGATTACCCTTCTTGATCTTTTTGTTTTTGACAAAAAGGGGACGAAAAAAAAATTTATTTTTATGTTTTTACCCTTTGTTGATGATTGACAAAAGGGGGACAAAGATTTTGAGTTATAGAGTTTATATATGCATGCTTACATTTTTGCATATATGATGTTTTAATTGGTATCTAGAAGCAGTTTTATTTTATTTGAATATTTCATTGGTATCTAGAGCACCATGCTTATATGCATTGACATTCATTGCATATTCATTGTTTATTTGTTTATGCATGAGTTAAGGGGAGCTTCTTTGAAGCTTTACTTTAATCCATGCATATATAACTCCATGAGTTTTGTCATCATCAAAAGGGGGAGATTGTTGGCCCAAAGGCCTGCCACCCTAGTTTGATGATGATTAACTCATGTAGTTATGTTTACTAATTATCTTGTGTTGTTTAGTTTCAGATCATTAACCAAGATATTAGTTGGTGATTAGCTTCATCAGGGTGTTTGGAAGCTTTCACAAGTGTTTCCAGGGCCAAAGCTCCAAGATCACACTTTGCCTAGCCCATAGATGGAGTTTTGGAGCAAGTCTTCTTGATGTCACAAAGACTTAGGTATCCTAGTTAGTTTAGTGTGTTTAGATCCATTTGTAAAGTTTAGTATAGTTGATATGCTCAAGTACACATACACACCATTTCATGATTTGGATTTTGGTTTTCATGAATAGTTTGATCAAAACAAGTTTACATGTTTTAGATGTATTTAGATGTGCTCTATATACATACATGCTTATATGACTTATACAAACTTAGTTTGACGTACCTATTCATGTAGTTTTATGTTTTGGTATAAACATATTTTGAAATTTAAGACAAAAACTGTGATATATTTTGTGAATGTATATTGGACCTATGTCCATATGCATCATGCTTAATAATGTTCAAATATCATGTTTTTGTAAGTTTTAGGAAAATCAGATTTCCTATTGAAAAATCAGTTTGATAAAAATACAAGTTTTGGTTTTTGATAAAATTGGCAAGACATAAAAATGAATTGATATGATTGATATATGTCTTGAAATTTTTTATCACATGTTTATGTTTTAATATAAAATATTAAAACAAGTTTATAGAATTTTCAGAAAAGATAAAAGATTTTATAAATATTTTTTCCAATTTTTCTGATCTTATTTTTTGTGCTGACAGGCTGGTCGGTCGACCGGGACGGTCGACCGCACCAAGGGACGGTCGACCGCACGGGTCGACCGACGTGCACAGACTTGTGCACGTCTGGCAGCACAGTGGTCCGGTCGACCGGACGGTCGACCGCTGCAGAGAGCTCTGCTCTCTGTTTGTTTGGGTCGACCGGGCGGTCGACCGGTAGCTCCAACGGTGTCAAATATGACCGTTGGACGGTCGACCGTTGCCTGTCAGAGCTGTCAGCTCAGCTCTAACGGCTAGTTTCTGTTTTGGCCTATATAAACCCCATCTCTTTGGGATTTTGGCCAAGGTTTTCAAGGAGAAAAATTTCAGACTTTCTCTAGTGTTTTAAAGAGTTTTAAAAGAGTTTTTAAGCCAAAAAGATTTCATCTTATTTGTTTTTGGGTTTTTGGAAATCAAAGAAAGCTAGGTTTTGGGAGATTGTTTTGTTTTTCATTTTCTATCATTTACAAGTGATTTCCCAAGTAGATTTTCTTTGTTCGTGGTTTCCAAAAACACCTTGTTTCCACACTTGAGGTATCATCTATCCTAATCTATTAGGATCTTGTTTTTGTGGAAAAAGAAAAGAGAAAAGAAAAGAGAGATTGTGTTTGTGGTCTTTGTAACCACTTATTGTAAACCCTCCTTGCTTTTGTGAATCCCTCTTCGGTAGAGGTGATCGGAGTGGTATTGGTTTGGATCCCTCTTAGGTAGAGGTGATTGTGTTGGTTGTGAGCCTCTTCGGTAGAGGTGGTTGTTGGTTGGTTGTTGGCCTCGGTGGAGGTTGTTGTAATGAGAGAGGAGTTTGGTACTCCTAGTGTTGTAACAAATCCTCTCGGTAGAGGTTCCCTCGGTGGGAGATAGTGGATTGGAAACCTACACGGTGGTGTAGGCGGGGATGTAGAGCAAGGTGCTCGAACCTCGAAACATATCTTGGTGTTTGCGTTTTGATCCATTGTCTCTCTAACTCTCTCTCTTATAATTGTGCAAAGCATCATACTTCATATCATATCATAATTGCTTGTGTTGAGCATCATTCATATTGCCATATCATATCTATTTGCTTGTGTTGCCTTGCATATATTCATATTGCCTATTCCTCTTATATGCTTGGTTGTTTTTGTGTGCATCACTTATACTCATCCAACAAGAGCTTCACATAGCACCTCAACCCATTTCAAGGGGAATCAAGAGGAGTTAGTCCAGAGCCCTGCAAAGGGAATTCGGCTACACTTGTTGAATTGTATTAGGAGTGTTGCAATATTTGCATTAGCTTCCGCATTTTTGAGCATTTAGTTTCTAGATTAGCACTTACACCTATTCACCCCCCCTCTAGGTGTACTTTCAAAACACACTATCTAAACTATAGATACCTAAGTCTTCTTGATGATCTTCATCTTCAAGTTGACTTGCTCCAAAACTCCATCCATAGGCTAGGCAATATGTGATCTTGAAGCTTTGGCCTGGAATCATCATGAAAAGCTTCTAAACTCCTTGTTGAAGCTAATCACCAACTAATATCTTGGTTAATGATCGAAAACTTAAACAACACAAGATTATTAGTAAACATAACTACATGAGTTAATCATCATCAAAACTAGGGTGGAAGGCTTTTGGGCCAACACCCTTTGTTTAGTGCTGGGTTCTTCGAGTGGCGGTAGAAAGTGAATCTTGTTTTCCGTTGACCGGGGTGAACGTCAGGAACTTCTGGGGATCTTCTCTTCGGTTGGCGGACGGAGTAACACAGCTCTGTCGACCAAAATCTCAAAGAGATTATAGGTAAGGACTAACTTGTACGCAGCAAGTTAGTTGAAGAGTTGGACTCTCTGTAGAAACTCTCGAATCAAGTTCTTCTCTGATCTCTCTCCAAAAAATCCGACCCTTCTCCATAGCAACGGGGCTATTTATAGAGGTTTCAGGAGTGAACGTGCCTCCTAAAAACACTCCATAATGGGGGTTAACTTTCCCCGTTATGTGGGCCATGATTGACCCTATAACCGGGACGGTTACAACTGAGACGCGGTGTCGACCCACGTGCCTTGGTGCTGCAGTGCTGGCTGAGAGCGGGTTTCGACCCACGCGCCTTGGTGCTGCAGTGCTGGCTGAGACGCGGGTTTCGACTCACGCGCCTTGGTGCTGCAGTACTGGCTGAGACGCGGGTTTCGACCCACGCGCCTTGGTGCTGCAGTGCTGGCTGAGACGCGGGTTTCGACCCACGCGCCTTGGTGCTGCTGATTAGCCCTGCGTCTGGAGTTTTGGGATTCTGCTTTTGAAGACTTGTCTTCAATGATTTTTTAGACAGCCTACAATAAGGTTACACGACTTTCTCTCCATATTTTAGATGAACAACTTTACATTGTTTACTCGATGCCTTTATGCTCATTATGTGCTGCATATATCATGACATGAGATGATGGAGAAAGAAATCTCATGTAGAGAGAGAGAGAGAGAGAGAGAGAGAGAGAGGAGAGAGAGAGAGATCCCATGTGGGAAACAGCATCAAGTCAAGTTGCTCAGTTTTTGGTGATTTAGATCAAATCTAGACCAGTTTAGTGGTGGGATTGATAGTGGTGGGCCGATCAAGTGAGGAGAATGTTGTAGTAGTATTATATTGTATGTACAGGGGAAATGAGTTGGACCTCAGTCCTCCTATTGGTCCCCATCTTATCCCTAATCTATCTCAGTACCAAGTGACTCCAATCTCTGAAATAATAGTATACAGTGCATTAGCTGGCAATCTAAGGTCCAAGCATTACGAGAGATATGCATGCATGTTACACAAAATGCCAAGTTTTACAGAATTGTATTCTCTGTCTGCTTCTGTCCATGTTTGACAAATTTACGTACAGAATTCTCAGAGACTCACAGTAGAAGAGCTTTTCAACTGGCTGATGACAGTTAAAAGTACATTCTCCCTTTTGTTTGTTTGTTTGTTTTTCTTTCTTGGGTTGTGATCTGTATGCTTAGTTTTGCTATTTAACCATTGCCCGTGATAACAATGCTATGTGATGCATATTAGTCCTTCTTACAGAAAGTCAACAAGTATTAAGTTCTTTGTTTAATAATTTGAAATAATTCAATAAATTAACACTAGAGGAAACTGCACAGTATGGAAAGGCACATGGTTGTTACAAGTTTGAAAATGTAACTGGCTTATTTTAATTTAATTTTTTTCAACACAAATATAAGGTGGTTATTGCCACTCTTCGCTATTTATGCAATGATTTTATTTATTTATATGAATATAAGATGGACCCTTTTTACTTCTAATTACTAGAAGTGGTATCTTGTGAATATGTGATTATATATCTAATCAATCCTCCTCAAGTTCTCTTTCTACATAAGGAAAAATTCTTCTCATGTCCGAGGAATTTTGCTGAACTTGTGACCATCTCATCATGGCTACCATTGTATTAGCCGAAACTGGTTTTTTTTTTTTTTTTTTTTTTGGTGGTGAGTGTTTGGGGGGGGGGGGGGGGGGGGGGGGTGGCGGGGGGTGGAGGGGGGTTAGGATTGGGGTTAGAATTGCGGTTAAAAAGAACAATAGAGTAGATATGTGCAAATGTATTATATATTCTGCTTATAAAGAAATTATTTAACTGACATACCATTTTCAACTTTAAAGCCTTATTAATGGTCCCCAAAAGTGGAAAAGAAAATGACATAAACGAGTGGGAGCTGTACAGGCTTACTACCTTTTCTTCCATAATTCCTCCCATTTGTGGTCTCAACAACATGCGAGGAATAAAAGCTTATGGTCACCAATATTGAATACTCAAACTGAAACTACATGCAATGATTGTAGGAACCTGGAGATGGCCAAGAACAAATCTAGATCACAAACAACCAGCCCAAGAGGAGACACACAATATATAACACGGTTCGGTAAGATCGCTTATGTCCCTAGAGCAGAAGAGAGAGATGTAGTGATGATTAATAAGCATAAAAGAGGATTACAAATTGTTCTCTTAAGAACTCACTCAACAAACTTACTCAAATGGGTTACAACTCCTCTTTATATGGCCATGAGTAAGAGAGAGGCAAAAATCACAATGGGTTCGGTTCACAGCAGCTGCAGATCTGACTGCCGGTCGATTGCCCGATCGACCGCGCAAGCAACCCACTCTCTGTTAGTGGGGGCGGTCAACCGACTAGCATCCCCCACTCTCTGTTAGTGGGGCAGTCGACCGACTGGCATCTTCCACTCTTCTTTGTTAGTGGGCCGATCAATCGACTGGCATTCTTCACTCCCTGTTGGTAGGGCGGTCGACGACGGGCGGTCGACATTACCCAATGTGCCATGTTTGGATGTTGGTCGACCGGGCAGTCTACTGTTCTAATGCCCTGCCTGCTTCTTTTGTTTTTCTGCAATATCAATCTCCTTTCTTTCTCCACCACAAGATTGACACACAATCTCTGTCCAGCAGACCAAACACAGCTGCACTACACGATCTAGACGAATCACAAATGCAAAGTTATAATTGATTTCAACCTATCACTACGGATCCAAACGATTTATTTCAGATCAATCATAATTGAGTTTCTCATCTACTTTCGTTGGTCCCTTGAAGCTTAAGAGTATCCTCCAAATTCTGCGAAAAAAGTGCATCTAATACCTCGCATCTCAACAATTCAAATTATTTGTGCCATCAATCTTCACCACATCAATTTTTAGGTGATGAATATTCTGTATGTTCTTTACAATGAAAGAACCATTCCCATCGGATGTTTCTTCAGCCATTTCTACTCTAAATTCCCACAACCAAGCAAGATAACACAGCTATGGAACATCTCTGCAAGATAAAGATAGAATTTTTATCTCCAATTGGAATTCTAAGTAGAGTTTTCAATTGATCTCTCCACCAAAAGATAGAAGATGAGATCCAATATAATGAAAATCTGATTTTTATCACCATCAAAGCTTCAGATCTACGAGAACCCAGCTCCAAATCAAGATCCACTCCACCAAACAACCCCAAGAATAGCCTAGAGCTCTGATACCACTTGTAGGAACCTGGAGATGACCAAGAACAAACCCTAGATCACAAACAACCAACCAAGAAAAGACACACAATATTTAACGAGGTTTGATAAGATCGCCTACGTTCCCGAGGTAGAAGAGAGAGATCTATTGTTGGTTAACAAACATATAAGAGGATTACAAATTGTTCTCTTAAGAACTCACTCAGCAAGCTTACCCACAATGGGTTACAACTCCTCTTTATATAGCTAAGAGTGAGAGAGGTAAAAAAATCACAATGGGTTTGGTTCACAACAGCTGCAGAATTTGACTGTTGGTCGACTGTCCGATCGACCGGCGCAAGCAGCCCACTCTGTTAGTGGGGGGCGATCGATCGACTGGCATCCCCCACTCTTTGGTAGTGAGGTGGTCGACTGACTGTGTAACGCCCCGATCCCGCGGATACGGAGACGTTACTGCGACGTATATATGCAGGTCAGAAATACCCTCACGTATATACGCTAAGCATCAGTACAGGCAAGAATCAGAGTACGGAAGCATGTGGTGCATTATACATTCTAATATATGAGTACAATTACAAAGTTATCACCAGATGTGACACAATATTACAAGAATATTACATCACCGACATGCGCAAATCAGAGAATACAAAGAGAAGTACAAGTATGAACAATATAAAGACACTCACGAGTTTATAAAAGGAAAACTCGAGAGGCGTACAGGGGGCCTGGAAGGATAGAGCTTCAAATGGTCTGCTGGAGTTCCAAGCTACCGCTGCACCTCTCAGGTCAGCAACAAAGAGAATCCCCTAGCTCCAAGCTCCAGGACCTGGACATGAGGATCCAGAGGAGTCAGAACTCCCCCAGCAAGTGGTGATGCGAATGCCAGATGGCGTGCCAAGATAAGTACAAGTGTGTCGACAAATTCGAATCATAAACATGCATAGGAAAATCGTGTCGTGAGCACATGCATGCAAGGGTAAGTAGGTATATAACAAGTAATATCAAGCAGGAACTACTCATGATATGATAAGATAAGGGCAGGAGACTGGTGAATAGAATATAAGTGGAAAGGTAGGACATGACAGGTATAATATAATAAACATAAAACCGGAATTCGAAGTAAAACTTGATGAATGCAATTGTGGCGAAACGAGTGGTATAACCAAGTTGTAGAGCAACACAACAAGTTATTATCTTGGCATTTTATTAGTATTACTCGTCCGACCCATATATCTAGGTATGTGTCCCGGTGTACATCTCAACACACATACATCCATGTATAAGTAAGTCGAGGTTGGTTATTGGAAGCTGATGAAGAACTGATAGCTCATGCTTATAGTAGTTCCCGTCCGCCCGGGACACACAGCCATTGGGGGCCTTAAATCCCCTAACACGCATCTTCTGGGGCCTGAAATCCCCCTAACACGAATCGTCAGTTTTGTATTCCATTACTATAAGCAAGGCATCATACCGGCATCCATCACTTTCTCCCATTCCCTGTGCAAGTTATCCTTTTTATATCTTATTAACATAATTATCAGATTACGGGAATGAGTAGGATCATAACTGGTCATAACAGGAGTACATAACAAGCATAACGGGAGTTCATAACAAGAGATCAAGTACTACATTCCCGTAATGTGATAATCATGGGTAGAGAGATAATCATAACAGGTGTCAGGTTTGAATCATGACAGTGACAAGTGATCAGGCAGGTGACAGGTAGGAAGTCATGTCATAACAAGAAACAAGTGATAACAGATAACATAACAAGCAGGTGTCCAGTAGTAGCATGGTAAATGATAACACATCCGTTGTCAAGTGATACATAATGTAAATACAAGTCGATCCGATAAAAGGGGAAAATCGAATGGAGGCGAGGACACTCGCCTAAGTCTTTAGAAAACACAGTGAAATCCTCGATCTCCGAAATCTAGGAAATCAACGCGTCAACGCGTTAAAGAGAAAGAGATAGAGAGAGAGGAGAAAATCAAGAGAGAAACAGATGAGAGAGAGGAGAGAGAATGTGAAAGTTGAGAGAGAAGTCCACGGAGAGAGAGAGTACAGGGAGATGCGGGTTCGAGAGTGAGACGCGGGGGTCGCAGACGCGGGAGTCACGTCGCGTAGATGCCACAAACGCGAGGTTCGAGACCCGCGTTCAAGTTATAACACAAGAAGAACGCGGACGCGGTCGTGGGTTCCGCGTCGCGTTAGCACAAGAAGAACACAGACGCGGGCATGAGCTTCGCGTCGTGTTGATACAAGAACTCGTGGATCGCGTTAAAGAATTGCTTGAACGCGGGGGTGAGCCGCGTCTAGCAATAGAGTGAAAGAGAGAGAGAGAGAGAGAGAGAGAGAGAGAGAGAGAGAGAGACAGGACAAGAGAGAGACAGGGAGTGAGACGCAGGAAATGGGGAGAGAGGACGCAAGTTTTGGAATCAAAGGAAAGGAAAAAGAAAGAAGGAAAGAAAAGAGAAGGAAAGAAAGAATGAATGAAGGAAGAAAAGAAAGAAGGAAAGGAAAGAAAGGAAATAAGAAGGGAAGGGGGATGGTAGCCGGCGATGGCCGACGGTCACCGGCGACGGCCGGAGTTGGCCGGAGTTGGCCGGAGAAGGTGACCAAAGCTCCAAGCCCAAGCAAATTGTGGGGTGCAAGTGTAGTTCATTTGGTAAAAATGGAGTTTTGAAAATGGTGGTTCGGAGAGCGACGAGTAGGTCCGTTGGAAAGAGAATGACGAGGAGAAGAAGATGGCGTGTTTCGTGGTGGCTAAGGTGGTGTAGATGGTGGTGGTAAGATGGTGAAGTTGGTGGTGAGAATGGGTATTTTGGTTAGAAATGGAGGAAGAAGAGGGTGATGAAGATGGTGTTGTGATTGTTGTTGTTGTTGGAATGGAGGAGGAGATGGAGGGGAGAATGGTGGTGGAGTTTGGTGGAGGAGATGGTGGTGGAAATGGAGGGGGAGAGGTGGAGCATGGCCGGCCAAAGGAAGCACCATGCTGTGCTCATTGGCTTGTTGTTGGCTGGAAGAGAAAGACGGAAAGAAATTAATGAAAGAGAGAGAAGGAGTGGGGGTTTTATATATATAAAGGAGTTTTGGAGAAATTACAAGTTGCCATTGGGATTCATATTAAATGAAACATGCGTTTCATTCAAAGGGAATGGGCTGCGTCCCCATCCAACAAAGACTCGCGTCTGGCAATTGCCCAGACGCGAGGATGAAAACTCACGTTTGGGAAAAACGCGAATACTGCGTTTACAGAAAGGACAAAAGTCAGATTTGACTTGATTGGAATTGATTAGCAGCGCATTAAATGCAGTATGGAGAGGATCTCTGCATTTAATGATGAATCTAGGTTGGTGAAACTTGCGTCTGAGAAAGGAGAGAGAAAATAGGAAAAAGAGAAAAGTGGAATATCTGGATAAAATTCCGGTATCTGGGAAAACACCGAAAAATCCAGAAAAGTCCAAAAATTTAAGTAGCTTGGAAAGCCTCCCAAAAATTCTCAAAAATAATATATTATATAAAAATTTTTGGTGAAATCGATTTTAGAAATTCAATTCCATTTTCAAAATAAAAATCTTGAAGTCAACCGTTGACACCGGTCTACACCGGGTCGGCCAGATTTTGATAAAATCTGAAAAATCTCAGAAAATGCCAGAAAGGAGAAAATATAATTCTAAGAAGTAATATGAAAGCGAAATTCAAAAATTTGATTCCAATTGTAAACTAAAATTCCTGGAATCAACCAGTGATACTGGCCGACACCCAATCCAGTGGAATTTCGATAAATTTAGAAAATTCTCAAAAAAAAGTATTTAGATAGAAAATGTGATTTTAAGAAGTTACAGGAAAGCCGTTTTTAAAATTTCAACTCCGTTTGTAAATAAAAAATCTGAGAATCGGTCCGCGGTATTGGTCGACCCCGGTTTTGAAGATTTTCAACTTAATTTAGGAAAATTTCAGAAAATCACGAAAAATCTAGAATATTAGAAAATGATGTTTGAAACTGAAATCGGTCAAATCAGAATAGCAGAAAGTTTAAATCGAGCAATACTCTAGGATCGGTCCCCCGGTTCAGAGTAGGGCTGACTCCGAGTCTACGAATCCCAATCCAAGGCAAAACAATCACATAAATAATTCATAAAGAAAAACAAATACAGGAAGTAAATCAAAAAAATACGATCAAAAAATCTGGATATGCAACTAAGTACGTACTCCGGGAGCGGGGTGTTACAGACTGACATCCCTACTCTCTGTTAATGAGGCGGTCAACCGACTGGCATTCCCAACTCTCTGTTAGTGGGACGGTCGAGCGGGCCATCAATCGACATTGCCCAACGTGCATATGTTTGGACTTTGGAGGTGGAACGATCGGGCAGTCAACCCGTTCTGATACCCTTCTTGCTTCTTCTATTTTTCTGCAACATCAATCTCCTCTCTTTCTCCAATAAGAATTTGAAAAAAGACTCTATCATCTATATTTTGATCCTTTCTCGACAATGAACTCATCATCATATCAGTTAGCTATGAAGCAGTATTAAGGCACACAGTTATGCAAGCAGCCAGTAACATGTTCACGGGGCATAAATTTCCTCTATAATTTCCCATGCTTTGCTTTTTCTCACAAAAAATTTCCCATGCTTATCGTTCTTGAGTCCATGTGATTCTAATAATATATTTGAAACATGTAGGAATCTGTGGACTTGGAATGCCACAAATGGAGGAGCAAAGGTGTGAACATATACTATGTTGTTAGAGACAAAAGGAGGGGATACAAAGCAGGCGCGTTGCATGATGGAATGAAGGACTATGTTGATGAGTGTGATTATGTTGCCATGTTTGATGCTGATTTCCAACCTGATTCTGATTTTTTGTTGCGTACCATCCCTTTCCTCATTTATAACCCCGAGATTGCTCTTGTTCAAGCTCGTTGGAAGTTCGGTAAGTGTTTCTTATTGCTCCTAAGCTCTTCAAATGATTGCAAATTTAGTAATTTTTAATCATATTTTTGAGTAAATTGTATAGTGAATGCTGATGAGCACTTGATAACAAGAATCCAAGAGATGTCATTAGATTACCACTTCAAGATTGAGCAAGAAGCAGGGTCATCTACATTTGCCTTTTTCGGTTTCAATGGTAGAATTTTCTATCCTTATCTTCAGATTCTATTATATGTCATACCATAGATGGTTAGAGGGAAAAAACATTAGTAATATATGTTAATCTCACATTAAAGATGGACCAATAACCTTGGTTAATTAATTGGATTCCTAATTAAAGTAACTGATATTAAATATGCCCATTTCAAAGTTACATTTATATATATGTTAATAATCACATGAGGTATAAAGGAACCATGATGGGTGGTTTTATCTCAAGGGTTATTTTAGTAAATGTTGGACCCTCTTCTCTCCTCCTGAAAAGAATATAACCTAGGCTCATTATTTGTGAGCAATAATTGAATCCATCAGAATTGCAAGGTTGTGAAAAGAAAAGGAGACAGAGAGAATAAGGGTCTGCATTAGGGTTTCTTGCAGGATTAAAGAGAAGGATCAAAGTCTTCATCCATCTATTTTCTTCAGTTCATCAATGGCTACAGGTATGGTGCATAAGTTATTGTTTCATTATGCATTTGAATTTCTTGAGATGATTGATTCTAGATCCATGGCAATTTATCCGCATAAAGTTTATATATAATATCTTACATTTGGTATCAGAGCCTGTGTTTTAGAATCAATACATCTTGGATTAAGGATTATGGGAAATTAGGGTTTTTTGATTAACAATTCATAAAAATCATTTTTTTGATCTTTTAATTGTAGAATTTGTAGAGGATTTAATAACCCTAATATACTGTTAATATTCCTCAAATTATGCAATTAATTGGGATCAAATTTCAGGAATTATTAACCCTAATTTTCCCTAATTTAATATTTCCGTCGGTAATCTGGAACTGCCTTTGATAACAGCTTCGTCGACTAGTCCGAAACACTAGTCGACTAAGTATTTTTTCCAGAAACTTAAGAACTCTCTGTTTCGGTACAGGGGTCGACTAATCATTTTGAGTAGTCGACTAATAAAATGTATAGTCGACTTGATATTTTGAGTAGTCGACTAATTAGGGTATAGTCGACTTATAATTTTGCCCAAGTCGACTAACAGAGTGACTCGAAAGTTGGGAGCTCTCTGTTGACTTCAGGAGTCGACCTAATTTATGATCAGTCGACGTATAACAAGTATAGTCGACTTATTACCTTGACCTAGTCGACTAGACTTGATAATAGTTAGTCGACTTGACTTGACCCCAAGTCGACTTGATTTGACTCTAGTCGACTGGAACTCCCACTATAGTCGACTTATATTGTTCCAAGTCGACTAGTAGTTCCTTGACCAGTCGACTAGTGTTGGTATAATTTCAATCATAAATGTAAGTTACACATTTAAGTTGTTGTGTTAATATTGATTGATGTTGGTCAAGTAATAGAATTGGAGTATTATAGTATTACACAAATAAAAGATTAGAGAATATTATTGGTTAGTTTTGTATTCATAAGGCTTATTGATTTAGTAGTTGCCAAAGTGACCTATGTTAGTAAACCTTATGAATATACAACTACATAAAAGACTTGTCAATGTAGGTGACATTAAAGACAATAATACTCTCGATGGCGGTTCTAGTTAGGAGATTGGGACTGGCCCAAAGGAAAGTCTCTTTCAAATAATTAGGAACCGGGGTAGGGTAGTGTAATTTATGCAACTTAGTGGTGTAGAATTGGATACCCAAAGGTAACATGACTTACTGTCTAAGTAGCATAAATTATATTAGACCTACATAGGTGATAAAAGAGTCTCACCTAAAGAGTGAACACTAGATATGCTTAGGTTTCGCCCAAAGGAGAAATCAAAGTGATATCAATAGTTCATCTTAATTAAATTTAAAATTTTGTATTGATTCGAGGCATTAATGTGAGCTTGTCCTATTATGTTTCAGTGAACGTCCCTACTTCCCTTCACACTCATGCCACTAGCATTCCAGCCCTGGATGGTACAAACTTCTCTGAGTGGTTTGAGCATGTACAGTTTACACTGGGTGTTCTAGACCTAGACATGGCTCTTTTAGTAGAGAAACCTGATGAAGTGACTGCTGAAAGTACAGCAGAACAGGCTAGCCATGCCAAAGCTTGGGAAAGGTCAAATAGACTCAGTCTCATGTTCATCAAGATGACCATTGCCAATAACATCAAGACTTCACTCCCACATACTACTAGTGCATCTGAACTTTTAACTGCTGTTAAAGACCGATTTAAGTCTGCAGATAAGTCATTATCTGGCACCCTTATGGCTGAACTTACTACTATGAAATTTGATGGCAGTAGAGAGTTCAACAACACATTCTAAATATGACTGATAAGGCTACGAAGTTAGGATCACTGGAAATGAAAGTGGATGAATCCTTCTTGGTACAGTTCATCCTCAACTCACTTCCCTCTCAGTTTGGGCCATTCAAGATCCACTATAATACTCATAAGGATAAGTGGAATCTGAATGAGCTGACTGGTATGTGTGTATAAGAGGAAGTGAGACTGAGGCAAGAAGGGCATCACTCAGTGTTGGCAGTAACTCAAGGAGCTATCCATAAGAAAGGTAAATATGGAAGAGGTAAGAGATTTCCATCAAAGAAAGGGAATGACCGTGGAGAAAGTAGCCAAGGTCATGGAAAGGTTTTCACTGTCAAATGCTACTTCTGTGGCAGAAAAGGACATGTGAAGAAGGACTGCAACAAGAGGAAGGCTTGGTTCGAAAAGAAAGGTATGAATCTTTCTTTTGTATGTTATGAATCAAATCTTGCTGAAGTTCCTTCTAATACTTGGTGGATTGACTCTGGAGCCACAACTCACATAACTAATTTAATGCAGGGATTCCTTACAACCCGGAAACCGAAGGAAAGTGAGAGATTTGTCTTTATGGGGAACCGTCTTAAAGTGGAGGTCGAGGCTGTTGGTACTTACCGACTACTCTTGAAGACGGGTCATCAGATGAATCTTGAGGACACTTTTTATGTACCTTCAATTTCTAGGAACTTAATGTCATTATCCAAATTAGATGTTGTTGGATATTATGTTTTATTCAGTTGTGAAAAACTCAGTTTAATGTTTAATTCAATGTCGGTTGGACATGAAATTTTATGTGATGGTTTATATAAAATTTCATTGAATGATGAGTTTGCACAATCTCTATTATCTCTGCATTCGAATGTTGGTATTAAACGTGGCTTAATTAATGAAAATTCCTCTATCTTGTGGCATAGACGACTGGGGCATATCTCCAGGGATAGAATAGTAAGATTAGTGAAGAATGGGATTTTGGATAACCTAGACTTCACTGATTTTGATGTGTGTGTAAATTGCATAAAAGGAAAGCAAACCAAACACATTAAGAAAGGTGCCACGAAAGGTAAAGAGCTTCTTGAAATAATTCATACAGATATTTGCGGACCACTCTCCATTCCATGTTTTACGGGAGAGAGATACTTCATTACCTTTATAGATGATCTGTCACGTTATGGTTATGTGTATCTAATTCATGAAAAGTCTCAGGCTGTTGACATCCTTGAGGTGTTCATTACAGAAGTCGAGAGACAATTAGATAGAAAAGTTAAAATCATAAGATCAGATCGAGGTGGTGAATTTTATGGTAGATATGATGAGTCAGGACAACATCCTGGCCCATTTGCCAAATTTCTAGAAAAGCATGGTATTTGTGCTCAATACACAATGCCAGGTACGCCTCAGCAGAATGGTGTTGCTGAAAGGTGAAACCGAACGCTTATGGATATGGTTAGGAGCATGATGAGCTTCTCTAATGTACCTAATTCATTGTGGAATGAAGCCTTAAAGACTGCTATGTATATCTTGAACAGGGTTCCTAGTAAGGCAGTCCCAACAACTCCTTTCGAGTTGTGGACTGGTAGGAAACCTAGTTTAAGAAATTTACATGTTTGGGGTTGTCCAGCAGAGGCTAGAATATATAATCCACAAGAAAAGAAATTAGATTCAAGAACTATATCTGGGTATTTCGTTGGTTATCCAGAAAAGTCTAAGGGGTACAAATTTTATTGTCCTAACCATAGTACAAGAATTGTTGAAACTGGTAATGCCAGATCCTTGAGAATGGCGAAATTAGTGGGAGTGATGAACCAAGAAAGGTAGATCTTGAGGAGGTAAGGGTAAATATCCCAATACCCTTTCCTTCAAGAGAAATTGTTGTCCCTCAACTTGATCATCAAGCTGAGATACCAGAACAACATAATGGTGTTGGTTCACCACTCCATGAGGATATTGCCATTGAAAATGTAGTAGAACCACCACAACCGGCAGCTTTGAGGAGATATCAAAGGGAAAGAAGATCTGCCATTTCAGATGATTATGTGGTGTATCTACAGGAATCTGATTATGATATTGGGATTAATAAAGATCCAGTTTCATTTTCACAAGCCATAGAATGCAATGATTCTAGTGAATGGGTTGATGCTATGAATGAAGAGTTAAAATCTATGGACCATAACAAAGTCTGGGATATGGTCGAATTGCCTGATAACTGTAAGAAAGTCGGGTGTAAATGGGTCTTTAAGACCAAGCGCGACTCTAAAGGCAATATCGAACGATATAAGGCCAGACTTGTGGCTAAAGATTTCACTCAGAAAGAAGGCATTGACTATAGAGAAACCTTCTCTCCAGTATCAAAGAAGGACTCTCTTAGAATCATTATGGCCCTTTTAGCTCATTATGATTTGGAGTTACATCAAATGGATGTGAAAACAGCTTTTCTGAATGGAGATTTGAATGAGAAAATTTACATGGAGCAACCTGAAGGGTTCGCAAATGAAGGAAAAGAACACTTGGCTTGCAAATTAAAGAAATCCATATACGGACTTAAACAAGATTCCAGGCAATGGTATATAAAGTTCAATGATACCATTACCTCTTTCGGATTTACAGAAAACACTGTTGATCAGTGTATATATCTGAAGATCAGTGGGAGCAAGTTTATTTTTCTGGTTTTGTATGTGGATGATATCTTGTTAGCCAGTAGTGATATTGGATTACTGTATGAAACTAAAAGCTATCTTACCAAGAACTTTCAGATGGTTGATATGGGTGAGGCAACTTATGTTATTGGCATAGAGATCTTCAGGGATAGATCTCGAGGATTGCTAGGATTGTCTCAGAAAGGGTATATCAATCGAGTCTTGAAAAGATTTCATATGGAATTGTGTTCAACCAGTTGTGCACCCATAATGAAGGGTGACAAATTAAGTGGGAGTCAGTGTCCTAGAAATGACTTAGAAAAGGGTCAAATGAAGAAAGTTCCTTATGCGTCAGCAGTTGGGAGCTTGATGTATGCACACACTTGTACCAGGCCAGATATCAGTTTTGCTGTTGGGATGTTGGGAAGATACCAGAGCAATCCAGGAATGGAGCACTGGAAATTAGCTAAGAAGGTTATGCGGTATCTTCAAGGGACGAAGGACCATATGCTCACATATAGGAGATCAGATCAGTTGGAAGTGATAGGCTATTCGGACTCAGATTTTGCTGGTTGCCCAGATAGCAGGAAGTCTACTTCAGGCTTCATATTCTTGCTAGCAGGTGGGGCAATCTCGTGGAAGAGTATAAAGCAGTCTATCACTGCTTCATCCACGATGGAGGCTGAGTTCATAGCTTGTTTTGAAGCCTCGAATCATGCATTATGGTTACGGAATTTTATCTCAGCACTTGGTGTAGTTGACTCTATTGCCAGGCCGCTGAAGATATTTTGTGATAATACAGCAGCCGTTTTCTTCTCTAAGAATGAAAAGTACTCTAATGGTTCCAGACACATGGAACTTAAGTACTTGGTGGTTAGAGAAAGAGTTCAGAAACAGAAAGTGTCAATTGTAAGTATAAGTACCACTTTAATGGTTGTTGATCCAATGACAAAGGGATTGCCTCCAAAGACATTCAAGGAACATGTTATTAGAATGGGTCTTTTGAGCAATCTGTAATGTATGTTTTTTTTGGTACTTATGTAATTGACAATATTGCGCAATAAAAGTTGTTTCTGTGTTTCCTGTTATCCAATTATGTGTGCACATATTATGTATGGATGTTTGTTAAACAGGAAAAGTCTTAATAAGACAATTACATGGGTCATTTTGGTTATGGACTCAATTAGTAAGGGTTATCAATGTTGTGGTACATAGAAAGGAGTATGACATAGATGTTGTATAACCGCTATGACTCGCATTGGTGGTCCAAGCTAATTGCAGTATTACAGTATTTCATAATTTGGGCTTATCAGTTGTTGTTTTTAAAATTCGTGATCACGTGTCAAGGTTTTTCAGTATGGAATCCAATGGAGTCAAAATGATTTAAAATGAGTCTTTTCTTTTATTTGTTTTCTAAAGTTTTAACCTAATCGGTTAATGGTCCAAGTGGGAGAATGTTAATCTCACATTAAAGATGGACCAATAACCTTGGTTAATTAATTGGATTCCTAATTAAAGTTAACTGATATTAAAGATGCCCATATCAAAGTTACATTTATATATATGTTAATAATCACATGAGGTATAAAGGAACCATGATGGGTGGTTTTATCTCAAGGGTTATTTTAGTAAATGTTGGACCCTCTTCTCTCCTCCTGAAAAGAATATAACCTAGGCTCATTATTTGTGAGCAATAATTGAATCCATCAGAATTGTAAGGTTGTGAAAAGAAAAGGAGACAGAGAGAAGAAGGGTGTGCATTAGGGTTTCTTGCAGGATTAAAGAGAAGGATCAAAGTCTTCATCCATCTATTTTCTTCAGTTCATCAATGGCTACAGGTATGGCGCATAAGTTATTGTTTCATTATGCATTTGAATTTCTTGAGATGATTGATTCTAGATCCATGGCAATTTATCCGCATAAAGTTTATATATAATATCTTACATTAATATAAGAATAATCTATTTGCAGGGACTGCTGGTGTATGGAGGATTTCGGCCATCCATGATGCTGGAGGATGGAATGACGGAACGACTGTAGAAGACATGGACTTGTCTGTTCGTGCTGGCCTTGCAGGCTGGAAATTCGTATATGTCGGGGACATCAAAGTAGGCTCTTCTCCCATATATTTTCAAAATTTGATAGTTCAACATGTGAACAATATGTTTTACCTCAAAAAACATCTGAACATATTTTTCTCTAAAAATATCCATGTTCGTCGTAATGTGTACATGATACACATATGGTATATACCTCCTTTTTTTAGGTATGCAGGCTTATGAAAACTATCTTTCCAACTTAGTAGCATTGTTTATTTTTTTCCTCTTTATTTTAGATTTTTAGAACTCATTAGAATTTATGTTTTCATTAGGTACGGAATGAACTACCAAGCACATTCAAGGCCAATCGCTTTCAACAACATCGGTGGTCCTGCTAACCTTTTTAAGAAGATGGCATTGGAGATCATAACAAATAAGGTTAGAGGGAACTTATTATATAGCATGCTGAGTTAAGGCATTACAGACAACTGATTTTGTCTTAACTTTTGTCTTTGCAGAAAGTATCAGTTTGGAAGAAATTCTATGTCCTGTACAGTTTCTTCTTCGTTGGAAAGATTGTAGCACACACAGTAACCTTCATTTTTTACTGCATTATAATCCCTCTCTCCGTTTTGATTCATGAAGTGCAAATTCCCCATTGGGGGGTTGTATATGTGCCGACTATAATTACATTATGCAAAGCCATTACGACTCCAAGGTAAAATTAGAAAGAAAAAGGAAAAAAGAAAACATATAGTCATGAGAACTCTATCAAGAATCCCATTGTTTTGATCATTAACAAGTATATGCTTTATAACAGCTCTTTTCATCTAGTGGTCATTTGGGTGCTCTTCGAGAATGTCATGTCGTTCCATCGCCTTAAAGCTGCCACAACAGGCCTATTAGAGGCCAGGAGAGTCAATGAGTGGATTGTAACAGAAAAGTTAGGAGATGCTCACAGGGCGAAGCCTGCAAACGAACAAGTGGTGGATATCGAAAAGTTAGAAGATACTCAAGTGACAAAGCCTTTACTTGAGGCACCAAAGAACAAGAGGCCCATATCAAGATTTTGGCAAAGGTACGCTCCTATTTCCATTAGCTTATGTTCATGCCATAACTGATAACAATCCCATTTTAAGCTTAATCTAAATTATATAGATATATACATACAGAAACTTTCAAGGACAATATAAGTTAGCTGATTGATGATTTGAAGGAAAATGCAAAAAAATTGTGGTCTATTGATCGTCATGCAAAAATAAGTGGTTTCTGTAATTGTAAATTTACCTCTTATCATGTTACATTCCCTCATTATACATTAAGACTTGTTACCTGACTTGTTTCCCATGATTGAAACTAGGTTCTATATGTCAGAAATTATGCTTGGAGTTGTGTTCTTACTGTGTGGATGCTACGATGCTGCAAACACAAAGCAAGGCTACTTCATTTACCTCTTCCTTCAAGGCATTGCATTTCTCATAATGGGCTTCGGTTATGTAGGCACCAACGTTCCTGGCTCATCATAAGTTTGCGACTGATCATTTTTACATCAAATTCTTTCTGAACATATTTATACATCAAAGTAATAGTGTAGCATGTGAATGGAACAAGAAAGATCACCGGTTCAATATTCTTTCCTCAAGTAACATGCTTTGAGGAATTTTCTTGAAAGAATCACTCCACCTTTAAATACAAAGTTATCGTGTAGCATAGGCCTGGAAAGCTTGTATCTCCTTCATCACAATCAAATGAAGGGTGTGGACGTGTGTGCCCGTTCATGGGATGGTGGTGGGCATTAGATGGAGGGGATGGAAGATTTGAATTTTTTTTTTGTTTTTCTTCAATAAATTAGGTTGCATGGGAACAAACATTCTTTTGTTGTGCGCGGGAGATAACAACCAATAGAGGATCCAAACGATCTCAATCACAGAAACAATGAAATCAAACCACGAAGAACAAGCAATCGCAAAAACACAAATCTAACGAGGTTCGGCCAACGTGCCTACGTCCTCGGGGCAATCAATGGGGAGATTTTGTATTAGGGAAGATGATTACAATGGCTTTTGCCTCTTTCAGTACAAGAGAGCCCTAAGCCTTTCTATTTTCGCAGGTTAGAAACCCTAGAACAGCCCAAAATACTATTTATACTCGCTGCTCCGCAATTTACGGAGCAGCAGTTTTTTGCCCAAACCCGACGATCGGTCGACCGGACCGGTCGACCGATACACACTGAGAGACTTAATCTCTCCAGGTCGGTCGACCGGGACGGTCGACCGATTTTGCCCGTAAGTTTGGTGCTCCCTGTCGGTCGACCGGAACGGTCGACCGATTCTTCCCGTAGCTGGCTTCTCTAGGTCGGTCGACCGGACTGGTCGACCGCTCGACCCCTGTGCACGTTGTGCACGTCGGTCGACCGGACCGGTCGACCGACCTCTGCCAGAACTGCTGCTGCTACTGGTTTCTGCCGTCGTCTCTTGTCGCCGACTTCCTCGACGATCCCTTGACGGTCCGGGTCAACTCCCTCAGTAGAAATCTCTCTCTCTCCAACAATTCTCCACCTCGGCGAAGATTCCAAAATCTGAGCCGACATCCAACGAACCCGGTCCAACACTTGGCGAAATCGACACACGATCTCGGCTTGCGCGCACCGGACGAAATCGACACACGATCTCGGCGAAATCGACACACGATCTCGGCTTGGAATCCTTGGCTCAGCTATCCACTGGAATGCACCACATATGTCTTCCCTATACTTCACCTTAGGAGAATTTCTACGCTTGCCGATCATCAACCATGGCTCCTTCTTCGCAACTTCCCGACCTCATGAAGACTTCCACATGAGTCAACACTGACTCTCCAATTGACCAGCTCTATCTAGTCTACCTGTCTTCCTCTGACGGTCCAAACAAGTCTGCAAAGAGCACACCAAACATCATCGGCTTCAACTGGATGCACACCACTCCTTATGCAAGCTCCACATCTCCTCTCCGGAAGATAAAACTGTTCTTCGAGATCACAACTCTTCACCTCTACGTGAAGACCAACTGGTCACACCACTTCACCGCTACATGAAGTCTCTTCACCTCTGCATGAAGTCTCTTCAACTCTACGTGAAGCTCCATTGACCATACTTCTTGAGAACCCAGACATAGCTTCATAAGAGTTGCATCACCAATGGTTGCGCCTTTACGGCTGCCTACGTACCTTTGCCCAAAAGGATCAAGCCAACCGTAGTTCATAAAAATGAGCTTCATCAAGCTCGAATATTGATTCCTGTTCCTGCAGCAGTGAACCTGTCAGACTGAGTCATATGAATCTTCCCCTGACCATCATGGAGAGCAACGGCCTTCAACTTGAGCTTGTCGCGTTCACAAGCTTGAGATTCATCCTTCTTTAACCACGAACGTGGTCTCCCCTTGGTTCCAATGGCTGCACTCAACTCGACATCCTTTGCAATGTCGTCAACCTGTTCAGCATCACTCTTGTAACTATGATCTCCACCCGGTGTCACCACCGATGAAGTCTCCTTTGATGCCGAACCACCTGGAGATGATGGAGTAGCATCGACCTCCACCCGCTGCGATCCTCCCTTGATCTTCGTCCTCTCCACTTGCTGAGAGACGATGGACTTCAACTCTGAAGCCTCTCCAAATGTGACATTCCTGCTCATAACTATCCTTTTGTCCTTGGGATCCCACAACCTGTAGCTGTTCTTCTTGACGCCCAAATAGACAAACCTCCTTGCTTGCGGATTCACCTTGCCGTTCTTGGCACTGAAGTAAGCCGGACTTCCAAATTCCCGCAGCAAACCATGATATTGAGCTGTTTTCCCAGACCAATGTTCCAATGGAGCTTTATCTCCTATCGCAGTCTTTTGATTCTTGAGATGGCTAGTATACTCTATCGCCTCAGCCCAAAGCGACTTGTCCAATCCTGCATTAGACAATAGTTTTCCGAACCTCCTCCAGCAAGGGACGGACCACATCCTTAGCCAACTCATCTATACCTGTTGAGAAGTGTGTAGCAATTCCTGTGTTCTGGCCAAACTGTAGGAATTGGTCAATGTCTTTTCCAACATTGCCAATATGAAGCTCCTTTATCCTCCTACCTATCTGCCTCTCCATTTTTCCGCTCCACTTCCTCAACACATCTAGGGCTTCACCCCTTTGTCTTATAGGATATATCCAAACTTGCCTAGATGAACAATCAATAACCAAGACAAAGTACCTGTGACCTCCAAGCGATGCCGTCTTAGCAGGTCCCCATACACTCACGTGAACACGATCAAGAAGACCTTCATAGTGGTGAGAACTGGTGCTGAAACTCACCTTCTTCTTGTCCAGAACCCTGTGTCCACCTTCTGACTTGCAGGTAGCAGCACCTTCTACTGATTCCATCTTTGCAGAAGCTCGCAAAGATTCTTCTTCTTGTCCGGCTTTTTCCTGCCAGATCCCCAGGCCAACCTCATCTGTTATACTCGAAGTCTCCACCTGATCTGTATTCGTACTACCCTTCAAGTAGTATAGATTTTCTCGGCGGACGCCCTTCATCACAACCATCGAGCCCTTGATCATCCTGAGATCGCCATCTCGAACCGATATCATCATGCCCGATGCTTCCAAAGTTCCCAAGGAGATTAAATTTCTCTTCATCTGAGGTACATACCTCACACCTGTCAACTCCCTTACTGTCCCATCAAACATTCTGATTGGGATTGTACCAACACCCTCCATGCTACATGAGTGATCATCACCCATCACAACCGAGCAACCTTCCAGCTTCTCAAAACTGGTGAACCAGCCCCTATTAGGGCATGCATGGTATGTTGTACCTGAATCCAGAATCCACTCATCTTTACATGAGTTTCCAACAATGGGAGAACTGACTGAAAAAGAGAATCCCGACGAGTCTGAATCTGCTCCATCTGTCTGTGAACTACTCCTCTGAATCTTCGTCACCTTTGATAGATTTGCTTCAGCATTCGACTCCTTCTTCTTCCCCTTGAACTTTGGGCAATCTACCTTCCAGTGCCCAATTTCTCTACAGAAAATGCACTGATTCCTTTTGAGGTCCTTGAATCCCGGCCTGGATTTCGATCTTCCTTCAATCTCTCTGCCCTTTCTTGATGAATTTCTGCCCCTTACTTCCAACGCCTCTGCCACTGAGCTTGACTGAGAAGACTGTCTTTCCTTCTTCCTTGTTTCATAACTCATCAATGCAGAAGACACCTCATGGTAGTCCAATGTCTGCCTACCATTGATAAACGTCATAGTAAATGTCTCATACTCCTCCGGTGGGAGTGAATTCAGGAGAATGACTGCCTTGTCTTCCTCTCCTACCACGACATCCACGTTTATCAGGTCCATAAGGAGCTTTGTGTATCGGTTTATGTGCTCATTTACTGTGCATCCCTTCTTCATTCTGAAGCTATATAGCTTACTCTTAAGCTGTAATCTTGACTCCACACTTTTGGTCAAGTACTTCTTTTCTAGGGTTTCCCACAGTTTCTTTGCAGACGTCTCATGTTGCACAAGGTATTTGATATCCTGTGTCAAGCATGAACGAATCAAGCCACATGCCGATCTATTCATCTTTGCCCATTCCTCATCTGTTGTAGTGTTCTTCTTCCTCTCCAATAGGAGAGTATCCTCCAGATTAGATGCGTTCAACGCATCCATCACCTCACACCTCCACATCCCAAAATTGTTAGTGCCATTGAACTTAACAACTTCGATTCTAGGGTGAGTATTCATTGTTCTAACAGATGCAACTTCCTCTGCCATTGAGATTCTTTCTTTGACCCTCTAACTATGCGGAAGATCAAATGACTTGAAAAATAGATCTATTACCGAGATAAAAATGTGATTTTTACCTCTCCCGTGAAACCCTAGCTCGAGTTTCTCTCCAGATCTATTTCACCACCGATCCAAAAAACCCTCCTTGAGTCCTCCGGAGATCGACACACGATCCCTCGAACACCCAATACCTCAGATCTGAGATCGACACACGATCTCCACCGGATCCGATCTCGAGGCTTCCGGATCTACAGAAATCCCAAAGAGCAACCTGGATGCTCTGATACCACTTGTTGCGCGCGGGAGACAACAACCAATAGAGGATCCAAACGATCTCAATCACAGAAACAATGAAATCAAACCACGAAGAACAAGCAATCGCAAAAACACAAATCTAACGAGGTTCGGCCAACGTGCCTACGTCCTCGGGGCAATCAATGGGAGATTTTGTATTAGGGAAGATGATTACAATGGCTTTTGCCTCTTTCAGTACAAGAGAGCCCTAAGCCTTTCTATTTTCGCAGGTTAGAAACCCTAGAACAGCCCAAAATACTATTTATACTCGCTGCTCCGCAATTTGCGGAGCAGCAGTTTTTTGCCCAAACCCGACGATCGGTCGACCGGACCGGTCGACCGATACACACTGAGAGACTTAATCTCTCCAGGTCGGTCGACCGGGACGGTCGACCGATTTTGCCCGTAAGTTTGGTGCTCCCTATCGGTCGACCGGAACGGTCGACCGATTCTTCCCGTAGCTGGCTTCTCTAGGTCGGTCGACCGGACCGGTCGACCGCTCGACCCCTGTGCACGTTGTGCACGTCGGTCGACCGGACCGGTCGACCGACCTCTGCCAGAACTGCTGCTGCTACTGGTTTCTGCCGTCGTCTCTTGTCGCCGACTTCCTCGACGATCCCTTGACGGTCCGGGTCAACTCCCTCAGTAGAAATCTCTCTCTCTCCAACACTTTTGCCAACAGGGAGAAAGCTACATCAATGTACAAAAAGTTCTGGACAAATCAATGTACAAAAATTGTTATCCATGGCTGTAGAATTGGAACATCACAGAAAAGTATCAAATGATATCTTGGTAAAGAATCAATTTTTAGTTTGATATACCTTCTCTATCTCTATTTAAATTCTTCTTCTTTTACCCTTTTTTAATATGAATCAAAAGTGGAAAATACTCACCCTGTTTCATTATAGATCATATAATGAATCACACATTTAACTCATTGTAAGAACAAATACACAAGAAAAGACAAGATACAAACTCAAATAAGAGAGAGAACATCATGATGCTTGATGAATAATACATCATCAATTATAAAATGAATTTCCTTGATCATCGCATATGAGAGCAATTTCATGATCGTCAGTTTTGAAGTTTACAACTATTGGCGCATGCACGAGCGGTCTTGAACAACGAACATGATGGAGACTCGTTACTGGACTTCTTACGTCTTGCATCTTATCTACATTCTCATTATATACAAACCGCCATGGTCAAAATAAATGTGCTTGGTCAATTTGCTGCATTAGTCCTAATCAGAGTAATTTCTTATCTCTCTCTAAATAAGAAAGGGCCATATCCAGTCAGCTTTCACATGGCTTTGTACATACGTATATAGGATTGCAAGTCACATGCTCAGAGGAGAAATATACAAGAAGAGAAAATACTTGCCGACGTACAAATAATCAACACCAAGAAATACCACTTAAATGAGCGCCCACCTCTAGAAATACTGGCATTAGTCTCAATCTTTTGTAGAACTTGTGAGAGCAATAAATTTACTTCTGCTTCATATGGACCATCAATGGTGTTATTGGCACGGTTTCCAACACAAACCTTCCAGTTGTAGGATGTATATTCTAGACTCACACTCCAAAAGCCACAATTAAGAGCTTGATTATTTTTCCCAGGAAAAAAAAAATTTATGCTGTCTCATCTATCAGGAATTGACATTCCAAGATCCAACAACCTCAGTAGGATGCCACCGGATACGGATTATCCGCGGATATCCGCATCCGAATCCGCCTCCAATCCGGATACGGATATCATTTTTTCGCATCCGTCAATATTCGTATCCGTATCCGTATCCGAAAGGTAGGTGCGGATACGGATATGGTAAAAGTAATATCTTATTCGTATCCGATCCGATATCCGAATGTTGCGTGCTTCATAATGATATCAGCATGGAGAAGACTATTCTTCAATGGAATAAAGTATTAAATTTTGATATTTTGAGTTGGTAAAAAAGTAATAGTGAAAAGTATTCGATTCTTGTAAGAGCACCACATGATATTTTGAGTATTTCGACATCAACCATGTCATCCGAATCGGCATTTAGCACCGGAGGACGTGTAATCTATTGTTATAGAAGTCAAATGACAATGAATACGATGAATGTATTGATATGTACACAATAATATCATAATATGTATCACATTTAATATTGTAGTAGATGAGATAAAAAGTAATATAAGTATTTCTGTTTAATTTATCTTTAACCATATCCATTTTTAACATATCCGATTAGTATCCGCATCCGATCCGCTAATATCCGATTTATATCTGATATCCGATTTTAGCGGATACGGATATCATTTTTTCACATCCGCCAATATCCGTATCCGTATCCGTATCCGAAGGTTGGGTGCGGATATGGATATGGTAGAGGTAATATCCGATCCGTATCCGATCCGATGGCACCCCTAAACCTCAGAGTAAGAGGAATCTTAGTTTTAAATGCTAGAACAATGACTGCAACTTCAAAGAGGGGGGCTGGGGACAAAAAAAAGAAGAGTCAATGACTGCGACTTTGTTGGGCTCGCACATTTTACACGCATATGCAGGCTCAGAGAAAAGAATTGTCTTCAAACCTTTACAAGATGCCATAGTTTTATTATCCTGGTCCTTTGTTTAATTATTAGATACAGACTACGGTAATTGGTCAGAAGTATCAAGGTCAAAATGTGCCATCTCACATGGGGTTACAGCCTGTTTTACTTTTCCCCTGACATGCCAAGTCTCTTTGTAATCATTTTTATTTTCTTCTTCTTTTTTTTTTTTTTGCAAATTGATACATGCACTTGCATTTCTCTATTAATGCACATGATTGATAACAATGTATATATATCTCTAAACTCCCTTATCTCCAACGATTTACCTTCTTTTTAGTAGCCACATACAATAATATCCCATCTTCTCCATTAACACCATTAGCATTTAGCCATTAAATACAGCAATAAACCTCAAAAAAGGCATTTTTTAATGCAAGTTTAACAAATCGAGGTCTCAAGTTTGAATCTCACTATTGCGGACATCAATTAATTATTTTCAACCACTATCACTGCTTTCAATTACAGTTTGCGGTTGGTTTACCCAGGAAAAAAAAAAAATTCAACTGTCCTGTTGCACCCAGTGCTCATCTTGATTTTCTATTTGTCTCCACCACAGGCCCTTTCCTTCTAGGGGATCTCTGCCTCCCAAAAAAAACTAAGATTTACTCACCACTAGTGAGACCCATGTGGTGGGTGTTGAGATTTGGGTCGAACAAATTGTCCCACATCGACTAGACGTGAGGATGGTCTTGAGTATATAAAGATTTGGACAACTCCACCTAGAAGGCTAGTGTTTTGGGATGGTGCGCAAGTCCTTCAGTGGGTCCCTTCCCTCTGACAATCAGAGGCTATATATAGTGCTGCTCACGCTCTGTAAAGTGTGTGAGCGGTTTCCCTGTCTCTTCACGGTGTCAACATTCCAGCAGGCAAGCAAAGCAAGCAGCAGCAGGAAGCTAGCTGATAATGGCAGCGCCACCTGGTACTAAATCTGCTCTCTCTCTCTCTCTCTCTCTCTCTCTCTCTCTCTCTCTCTCTTCTCTTTCCTCCATTGAACTCCTCATGGGTACTAATGGGTTCTTGTTTATCTTCAAGCCAATGCAACACAGGCTCTGCTCCATCAAGTTCTGGACTTGATCTCCTTCTCTTTTTACTCACTGTGTGATCTCAATCTGACCCAAATTGAGGAAGGATGGGTGAAGGTGAGAGGGAGCGTTGTGGCCCCATTGGTGAGGCTTGCAGTTGCAGTGTGCTTGGTGATGTCAGTGATGCTGGTAGCAGAGAGGCTGCTGATGGGCCTCATCAGCCTCTTTGCCAAAGTTTTCAGGTGGAGGCCAGAGAGGAGGTACAAATGGGAGCCGATGAGAGAAGATGAGGAGTTGGGGAATTTGGCATACCCCATGGTGCTTGTTCAAGTTCCTATGTACAACGAGAGGCAGGTGAAGTACTGAGATGAAACCAGCTGTTAAATTTTCGTTTTTTTAAATTTTTTTTTTTTTTTTTGGTTTAATTTAGTTTTGCGGGGTGTTTGATTAATTTTTAGGTGTACAAGTTGTCTATTGGAGCCGCATGTAGGCTTGTGTGGCCTGCGGACAGGCTCATTGTACAAGTACTTGATGATTCTACTGATCCAGAGATCAAGGTATGTGTTCTTTCTTTTTTTTTAGCATGGGCGGGAGAATTGAAAAGTGGGGCCAACTTGCTTCGTTCCCTCTAAAATTATTTTATTGATTAATTTCCCTGCAAGAACAGGGACCCCTAAATTGGATTTTTGTTGTGATAGGATTTGGTGGAGCTGGAGTGCAAGAAGTGGGCAGGTGCTGGGGTGAACATCAAGTATGAGATAAGGAACAATCGATCTGGGTACAAGGCTGGGGCCCTGAAGGAAGGGATGCAGCATGAGTATGTGCATCACTGTGATTATGTCGCCATTTTTGATGCAGATTTCCAACCTGACTCTGATTTCTTGGTCGGAACTGTTCCTTTTCTCGTCCACAACCCAGACATTGGTCTGGTTCAGGCTAGATGGAAATTTGGTGAGGAATCTGAAACCTTGAGTATGTGACCTTTTGTATTATGGTCAGTTGATGCTAAATTGTTTGATTTTTGCCAGTGAATGCCAATGAGTGTCTGATGACAAGGATACAAGAAATGTCAATGGATTACCACTTCAAGGTTGAACAAGAATCGGGTTCGACCATGTTCAAGTTGTTTGGTTTCAATGGTAAGCAAATCATTTGCCCATAATTTTTATGCTGGATGCTTTTATTTTATGAATGCTCATGTTTTAGCTTGAATTTGATGACTGCAGATACTACAGCTTAAAGAACTTTCTAAGATCATAAAAGGAAACATATTTCCGTTTGTTTTTCTTTTCATGTTTTAGCTTGAATTTGAGACGTGGAAGCTAATTTTGTTAATCCAGAAAGTTATATTTCTTTAGGGAAAGAGTATTGTGTTTATTTTAGCGAAACTAGACTGAAAACGAGAGAGGGACGCTTACCAATTTTGAGAGTTTTCATGTTACAGGTACTGCGGGTGTTTGGAGAATCTCAGCTCTAAATGAAGCTGGAGGTTGGAAAGATCGAACTACTGTAGAGGATATGGATTTAGCTGTTCGAGCAACACTAAGCAACTGGAAATTTGTATATGTTGGTAACATCAAGGTAATTATTTCGTCGTTTAATCTCTCGAGAAAGTTCGCTTCCAAATTACCTTGTCGCTGTAATCACATGCATATGTTTATGCACCGTAATCAAAAATCTCTCGAGAAAGTTCACTTCCAAATTACCTTGTCGCACTCCAAATTACCTAGTGGTATTTTTAATGACAATGGAAATAAGCTGATTTGGGTCAAGCAAATTTGTGACTTTGATATCTTATTTATTCAGGATATCTATGGTTTACTAGAAATTGTCTGAAATTGGAACAATGTTATTGGTGGAAAACATTTATCTTTTCTGCAAGCTTGGAAAATGCCATACCATGCCCCAAATAGTTACTCAAATGCAACATAAAGTTGATAACTGTCTTCTTCATTGTCAAAGTAAGATATGATTTTTGGGAAAAAAAAAGCACGTCATCTCTTCTGCACAAAGTTTATTCTGATGACAATGATCGAACCCCATAGCTGATTTCTTTTATCAGAATAAATAAGAATAATTTAATAAATTAACTTCTAAGTATTCTGAGCTTGGGAATGATTTCAAGTGTCATTAAGCTAACTTTTCCTTTTATAGGTCAAAAGTGAATTGCCAAGTACGTTTAAAGCATATCGGAATCAGCAATATAGATGGTCTTGTGGCCCTGCTAATCTATTTAGAAAGATTTCTGTTGAAATACTAAGGGCAAAGGTTATGATTTTTCTTTCGATCTGCTTTTTCGTGTATGTCTCAATCTAAGCATATGCAACTCACTTTTGGTATCATCTTACAGAAAGTGTCTGTGTGGAAGAAAATCCATTTGATATACAGCTTCTTCATTGTTCGAAGGATTATAGCGCACATCGTCACCTTTACATTTTATTGTGTGGTAATCCCGGCATCTGTTCTAGTTCCTGAGGTTACAATTCCAAAATGGGGGGTGGTTTACATCCCAACAACTATTACTCTTCTGAACTCCGTTGGAACTCCAAGGTTTCAAACTTTCTGAACATTCTCAAATTAAGCATAAGTGTCACTGGCACTTAAGTTTTATTTTTTGCCTTTCTTTATAATTGTAATATATTTTGACTGCAGCTCTTTCCATCTAATTCTTTTCTGGATCTTCTTTGAGAATGTTATGTCTATGCTTCGGATGAGAGCAGCTGTAACTGGTCTATTGGAGGTAGGCAAAGTAAATGAATGGGTTTGTGACCGAGAAATTAGGAGCTGTACCGGAGGCCACACAAAAACTATCTGCCAAACCTGTTGCCAAACAATCTCAAAGGACAACAGAGAGGTACTAGTTTTATTTAAGCTATTTATATTTTCTGTCTGAGGATCAAACTATTCACAGTTATTTAGTTTTCAGATTGGCCTTATTATATATTTTGCATGGATAATTTCATCTTTTAGACGAAGCTTGAAGTTTGGAATCACTTTTACCAGGATTTTTCTCCCAGAGCTGGGGATGGCAGTGTATCTTTTTGCATGTGCGTGCTATGACTTCAAATATGGGATGAACAACTACTACTTCTACATCTATCCACAATCCATCACGTTCTTCATCATGGGTCTCGGTTATGTTGGCACCTTCATTCCCAACTAGCAAGAACCATTTTTTTTTTATATATAATGTTCAAAGTAAATCAGTCCTTAACCTTAATTGAGATCTATCATTCTATTCTTGACACGGGAGAATGCTAATGCATCACAAAGAAAATTCTGATGCTGCGACGCACCGTGTTCTTGATGATGACACAGAGGATGAAATGTATTTCTTTCTTTCTTTTTTCAAGGGAAAACACAGAGGTGAGAGGATCAATGTAATAAAATGTTCAACTATTGCTTGAGAATTGTTGTCCAATTACATAGAGAAACTTACTTAATGAAACATTTGCCCCCCAAAAAAAAAAAAGAAGAAAGAAAGAAAGAAAGATTAGTTGCATATTTCATCTACCATTCTGGCCGGTGTTTGTCTCATATGTTTGGATATCAATTTGCAATCTTGAAAATGTGTGATCGTTGTGTCTAGCATATTTGAATATTATAACGTCAATCAATCTTTTGTGTTTGTTATATCGACCAACTCACACAAGAAAGTCTGGTGGATGTCATGATTATTTCACTCCAAAGTCTATTTGCAAAAGTAAATTGAAATATCTGCATCATCAATCATAACCTATAACATACCTAAATGCTTATATCCTAGAATTTTGGACTTTTTCTTCCCTGGCAGGATGCGCTCTGCTTAGGAATTGTTTCAATAACAAGTTCATTAGGTCCATACAATCACGAGAACTACAAATTTTAAACAATGAATTCTTTTAGTATTAGCATATTAATAGATTGGGATATTTCCCAGGTTTGCCACAAGGACTTACAATTGAAAAATGTTTTATATTTTTCATTTCCATTTTTTTTATCTTTTTTGGAAGCATAATTCAATGTTATGGAGCATGCATTTGTCCTAGTTTGAGTTTTTTTTTTTTTGTTTCTAAACAAGAAAGGAAGGACCAAAGAAGCATGGGGGACAGAGGTACAACACGTACATGATATGGGACACACCAATTTCTTAAAAAGTAGATGTGGGTCATGCCAATTTCTTAAAAAGTAGGACATGTGGACAGACAACATGACAATATAATATGCATGTATAATAATAATAACGCATAAATATAAATGAATGCTCATGTTTTTGCATCCAAAAGTTCATACACAGTCTATGTGTCTAACTTCTTAAATTGAAACATATTTAAACTTATCATAGTTTTATATAAGTTAATATGCATGTAAATAATAATAACGCAAGTTCTTAACTATTTTTTAGATTACTCTATGGAAGAGATTTGACACATCAGTGAAGCATAGTAGCACGGCGGATCCTCAAGCTGATGAAAAGTTATCAATCACACCTTAAGAAACCTGTTGAGAAGAATAAATGGAGACAAACCAAGAGCACGGGATCAAGCTTTGCCTCAAGCGGAGTTTACTTACATCAGTACAGTCCACAGTTTAATGAGTATGCCACCTTTTGTTATTGTCTATAGGAAGGTACCCAATTATCTCCTAGACTTAGCCAAGCTATCTATGGGAGAAAAGTTTAGTAGTGTAGCTAGCGTCATGGCTGAGCAAGTTCTTAATGTTCAAGAGTCGGTTTGATTGAAGCTAGATAAATCTAATGCGAAGTACAAGAAAACAACTGACAAGAAGAGGCGAGAAAAAGTCTTCGAAGAAGAAGATATAGTGATGGTGTATTTGAGAAGAGAGAGAATTCCTGCTAGATCCTACAACAAGTTAAAGCCAAATAAGTATGCGTTATTTAAGATCATGAAGAAGATCAGTGATAACGCCTATGTCGTAGATCTTCCAAGCAATATGACGATATCTAAGATATTTAATGTGGTGGATCTCTACGAATATCACCCTACCGAACAGCTCTATCTAGATTATAACTCGAGGACGAGCTCTCTTAAAGAGGGGATAAACCAAAGCAAGCAGTCGGGGTCACGGTTCAACAACAGGTCATACACACTTCTCGGTCGACCACCCGGTCGATTGAGAAAGCAAATGAAAGCTGCCGCTTGACTGCCCGGTCGATCGGCCAGAAAGCAGAAAAGAGACCAGAAAACTGAGTCTCTTAGCCGGTCAAAAAGAGACCAGAAAACTGAGTCTCTTAGCCGGTCGACCGACACTGTAGTTTTGACTAAGCGGTCGACCGCCCGTCGCAAATCGGCTTTTGCAGATTCTGTTTAGGATTTGATTTTCGAGTCCATTTTGGATTCCAATTTGTTTCGTTTTTCTTTATTTATTTATAGTTTCCTAGCTATGATAGATTTCTACTTTTTATTTATTTACACCCCCCACCCCACCCCCCCGGCAACACCACCACCCTATGTTTGTTCTTTTTCTCTCTTTTTCAATATGACCAGAATATTTGTATTGTAGAATGGATGATTGAAGCTTTCTTTTAGGCTGGGCTTCTAATCTGATTTTAGCCCAGAGCTAAATTCTGCAACTATCGGTGGACTTATGATCCCATCAATTGCATGTTGGCTTATAAAGCTTCTTCTTGGCTCTTTTTTATCTTTTATTTTTTTTTTTAAAGTGAAAAGGGCCTTAGTTTTAGTACCCGAATTTTATTAGAGTAATAAAAATACATATGATACAAAGCAGCGAATGCGCAATCAGTCGAATATATTATAACTATTTTCTTTTCATCTTTATTTGATTTTTTTATTTTTAGTTACTATAATCAATGTAGATCAACTTCAACGAAGTAAATCTTGTATTTGAATATCGTGTTGAGTTTGAGTGAGAAGTATTCGGGTTCGAATGCTTCCACGTGTATCCTACTGTATCCATGTGTGTCAACTCCAGCCTTTGGAGCTGCTCCATCAACCGTTTAACTTTTTCGCCTGCATGCAACACGAGCATTAGTTCACCTATCACTTTTTTCACAGCTGTACGTCACCAGTCATTGTTCTCTTTCTCTCTTCATGGTCCCACAATCAACAATAGAAAGCACGTACAAAATTTTCTTTAACTAATCTCCAACCTTTTCCTTTTTGGCCTTCCAATTTTTTAGCAAGTCGTCGTCGCACGTCCCGGCAAAATGTCTACATGACTTGAAGGCATATACATCTGTGATAAGTTGTTTGTTTTGTGGTCCTCTCGAAGAAAAATGATCACCATAATTGTGGAGGCCCGTGTGGGAAAAAGAATTTGTAGATCAACAAGCCCTGATTGATTCTTTCTCTCTTTCATGCGCATAGGGCGGAGAAATCATCCGCGCTTGTTAACTCTTTTTCTAATTTCACTGTAGCCCACACTAATTTATATAACAGGTGGCAATTCCACTGTCATTCTCAATCATAGAACCTCTATAATTTCACTCTAATTAGTCCCCTGACTCTTTTGTTGGTTATCTGCTTAACAGGAATCAATCTGATAACTAATCAAGATCACTGAGATATCAACAATCTAATTGGCCAGGTCGGCAAATATCAGGTGGGAGGTTTTCCGTTCAATAGAACGTTCCTTAATTTAAGAACCACCTTTCAATTTCCTTCCTTGGTTAAACACCAATTAGACTAAATATAAATCAGTCTCGATATACTATAAAGTATATCTCCTGTATAAAGGACTTAATCCACTTATACAGTATTTGGAGTGAGGTACGCTTAGAGCGAATCTTCTTAAGACAATTACGTCCCCCGCACCGGTGCTAACGGGATAATAGACGCTGGTCTCCCAAGATACAACGCTCCTTCACGGTATTTGGATAGCACTACCAAATCACCGTAAGGTCGAACCGTAGTCAACCAGTACCTTCACAGGATCGTTGAAGCAGCGGGACAAGGACAAATTTCGAATGAATATTTGCCTTTACTTTGGAGCAGCACCCACTGTTGAGGACGAAGGAAGGTTGAAGAATATTCTTCTTCAGAAGTACCAGATTCAGACAACAATTCTATAAAAGAATCTGTTGAATTTTCTGATCCCTCTTTCAGAACGAATTTTGCAGAATCTCCTTTGGAAGTCGCTTCGGATTCCCACTTCTCGCTGGAAGTCGCTTTGGAACTCTACTTCCTAACTCAGAACGCAGACTTGCTTCTGTTTCAGAACTCAGATAGAAAGAGAGAGAGAGAGTTATTTGCTGTTGGTGTTGTAGTTGGTGTGTCTTTCAATTGAGAATCTGGAGCGCTATTTATAGCGTTCCAGGAGGGGCCAACGGGTTCGAACCCAACGAAAGGGTGCAACCTTTCAACCCAACAGTCACAACTGTTGGCAGCCCAACAGTCGCGGAGCGAGTCCGTTGCCGGTCGGTTCGAATCCTGATAGCTGAGCGGGTCCGGTTCGGGTAGCAGAGCGGTATGCTCGCAACACATACCCGCAGACCCGATTCAAAAAGAACCAGGCCGGGTAGGGAACCCGAGCCCGAGCCCGAGCCCGAGCCCGGCACCGTCGCCGTCGCCGTCGCCCGCCGGCCGCCAGCGGCGGCGCGCGCATGTGAGGGCGGGCATAGATCCCTCCCAATCGCCCGCGAAAACTCCAAGTACCCAAAGGGCACGCCCTTTGTTCTCAATTTTCTCTATTTATACACCACGAACTTCCATCCCATGGCCAATGTGGGACTAAATGCTTTTAGCTACCTTTAGTCCCATTTTGGCTTTGAATTAGGCAATCTTTAGACTTGAATATCTCATTCATTCGAAGTCGGAATTGAACATGTGAATATACCACGTTCATCTCCAATGGAAGGAGAACACACTCCAACCATCATCCAATTGATTCGATCAACGGATCTTATCATAATTCAGCTCAAAGATTCGCTTTTATATCTTCAATTCCAACAATCCCCTACAATGAATGGAGATTCAAGGAAATGACTTGAGAAAAGAAACTGCATAAGGATAGGTGAACTAGGTCTTGAACCTTCCATAGCGAAAGCTTTATCGGACTTACTGGCTAATCAGTGAACTAGGTCTTGAACTGTTAGCCGTTAGTGTAAGCCAAGTCAACAAGCTTCACACAGTGACTTTCCAAATCAACTTTGGTTCTCGGTTGTGTCAGTTTTGGCCCTGGACATTCTTGGTTTCAGAGAGTATCTTTAGGGAATAACAGCCTCCATAGAAATTCCCAAAGAGCCGACCCAACTCTATACTCACATAGGTGATCGTCCTATTAAGAGTAGTCTACTCTACTCCACTTGTTTAGTAACAAGATATAGGCATCATTAAAAGCGTTAAGCTTATCCTTAATTCACTTGTAGAAAAGCACTTATGTGCACCTTAGGAATGGATTGGAGTCAAACTCCCAAGTGCTTACTTGCTGAGTCAATCATAACTAGTTTTTCCTCTTGAACTTAGTCCGTGGGATCTCCAGTCGCTAAGTGAGGTTTCCATTAAGCTGACTCGGTAAGGTTAGGCTTTTAGACCCATTCCCCTCGATGCGCAGTTTATACGCTCTCCACTTAAACCTTTAGTAAGCGGATCCGCTAAATTATCCTTTGACAATACAAAGTCAATAGAAATAATTCCATTTGAGAGCAACTGCTTTACGGTATTATGTCTACGACGAATATGTCTAGACTTACCATTGTATATAACATTTTTTGCTTCTGGGGTTGACATAGCCTCTTTAAATATTTGAGGCTCGCTTTCAATAGCGTATGCTATGAAATCTGGACCAAAAGATTTTGAGATTCTAGATCTCTGACTTCTTCTTGGTTCAATTTTCGCATTAACAGTTGGTTCCTCGAGGCTTTCGTCCCTGAATGCCATCTCATGTGTTCTTTTCCCAGAAGTCTTATCTATTTCCCGTTTATATGGAAAAATATCTTCAAAGAACACAGCATCTCTAGATTCGATAATCATGTTTACATGAATATCTGGTATTTCTGATTTATGAACCAGAAATCTGTAGGCACTACTATTCAAGGCATAGCCTATGAATATGCAGTCCATAGTTTTTGCTCCCAACTTAGTCTTTTTAGGCAATGGTGCTAGCACTTTTGCAAGGCACCCCCACATTTTGAGATAATGGTAGGAAGGTGTCCTTCCATGCCATAACTCGAATGGTATAAGACCAAGTTTCTTGTGGGGTACTCTATTTAGAATATAATTTGCAATTAATAGAGTTTCCCCCCACAAGTTCTGCGGAGCTTCAGAACTTACGAGCATGGAATTGACCATCTCCTTCAAAGTTCTGTTCTTCCGTTCAGCAATTCCATTTTGCTGAGGAATATATGGTGCTTTACTTGAGCTATCTTGATTAGTCTCAGACATTTTCTGCAAGTTCAAGCAGAATAGAAGTAAGAAACTTCAATACATAATTGTCTTAAGATTGTTGGTTATCTGCTTAATAGGAATCAATCTGACAACTAATCAAGATCACTGAGATATCAACAATCTAATTGGCCAGGTCGGCAAATATCAGGTGGGAGGTTTTCCGTTCAATAGAATGTTCCTTAATTTAAGAACCACCTTTCAATTTCCTTCCTTGGTTAAACACCAATTAGACTGAATATAAATCAGTCTCGATATACTATAAAGTATATCCCCTGTATAAAGGACTTAATCCACTTATACAGTATTTGGAGTGAGGTACGCTTAGAGCGAATCTCCTTAAGACAATTACGTCCCCCGCACCGGTGCTAACGGGATAATGGACGCTGGTCTCCCAAGATACAACACTCCTTCACGGTATTTGGATAGCACTACCAAATCACCGTACGGTCGAACCGTAGTCAACCAGTACCTTCACAGGATCGTTGAAGCAGCGGGACAAGGACAAATTTCGAATGAATATTTGCCTTTACTTTGGAGTAGCACCAACTGCTGAGGACGAAGGAAGGTTGAAGAATATTCTTCTTCAGAAGTACCAGATTCAGACAACAATTCTATAAAAGAATCTGTTGAATTTTCTGATCCCTCTTTCAGAACGAATTTTGCAGAATCTCCTTTGGAAGTCGCTTCGGATTCCCACTTCTCGCTGGAAGTCGCTTTGGAACTCTACTTCTTAGTTCAGAACGCAGACTTGCTTCTGTTTCAGAACTCAGATAGAAAGAGAGAGAGTTGTTTGTTGTTGGTGTGTCTTTCAATTGAGAATCTGGAGCGCTATTTATAGCGTTCCAGGAGGGGCCAACGGGTTCGAACCCAACGAAAGGGTGTGCAACCTTTCGACCCAACAGTCACAACTGTTGGCTGTCCAACTGACGCACCCAACAGTCACAACTGTTGGCAGCCCAACAGTCGCGGAGCGGGTCCGTTGGCGGGTCGGTTCGAATCCTGATAGTGGAGCGGGTCCGGTTCGGGTAGCGGAGCGCTTTGCTCGCAACACAGACCCGAGCACCGGCGTCGTCGCCGGCCGGACGGCCGGCCGCCGCCGCCAGCGGCGGCGCGCGCGCGGGCATAGATCCCTCCCAATCGCGCGCGAAAACTCCAAGTACCCAAAGGGCACGCCCTTTGTTCTCAATTTTCTCTATTTATACACCACGAACTTCTATCCCATGGCCAATGTGGGACTAAATACTTTTAGCTACCTTTAGTCCCATTTTGGCTTTGAATTAGGCAATCTTTAGACTTGAATATCTCATTCATTCGAAGTCGGAATTGAACATGTGAATATACCACGTTCATCCCCAATGGAAGGAGAACACACTCCAACCATCATCCAATTGATTCGATCAACGGATCTTGCCATAATTCAGCTCAAAGATTCGCTTTTATATTATTTAATTCCAACATCTTTTGCATATAACATACAACGCTCCCATTATGGACTATGCTGTAGAAGTAGAACACTCTGTTCTCTCTAGGGCTTGTCGCCTACTACAAAGATATATACTTTATGGTGAAAGCTGCTGCTTTTTTTTTTTTGAGAGATACTCTATGGTGAAAGTTGTATCTTTGTCAGACATATATCAATTTCCCTTTTGAGATAAACATATATCAAATACAGCACTTGTTTCTCTGTATATTAGCTATTGTTGAGTGTCGGTGCATCGTATGCGTGATATTAAGTTTCACGCTTCCCCGTGATCAATTATTATCTGGACGCTTTAGCGTCTGGACAAGCCGAGAAACATGTGTTCGTGCATGTTGGTGTTGCTTTCCTATAATTGTCATGTAGGTTGGAAATGAAGAGCCCACATCTCCTCTAAATTGTTTTGAGACAATACAGCTTTGCTATTTCATTATTTTTTTTAATCTTTTTGTGAAATAAAATACAGAGAAAAAACACCAATTTGTTTCATAATTGAAGTAGAACGTATTGGGATCTAACAAGCTGGTCACTATTCACTACTGGACAATGGTATCATGTCCTTTTTCAATAATTTTAAGATGGAAGAATTGCATGTTGTCCATCAGTTTGTGATGAGATATTCGTGGCCTGAAAGCTCTGATCTACCAACTTTCCACATTTAGCAAGGTTCATTCAAATTCGGGGCTGTTTGGATTCAAGGAATTGGGTGGAAGTGAGGAAGTGGGAAGTGTCTTTTCTCATTTCCGCTGTTCATCCAAATACCGGAAAAGGAAAATGGAAAAAGTTCTTTTCCTTCTCTCTTTTCTCCTTTACATAACGTTTTCCTCACTTCCAGAGTGCTACAGTTAATTTTGTGGTCATGTAAATCTCATTTGTAATAAGTTGTAGCACAAAATAGTTTATTTTTTGCTAATGTAAATCTCACTTGCATTCTAATTACAGTCTAATTTTATTTTTCTTAATTAATTTTTAATTTAATATTATTTTGCGGTCAACTTTGTAGTCAACTTTTCCACTTTTACTTCCACATTATCATCCAAACACCGGAAAAGACATAACATTTTTCAAACCACACTTCCCAACGACATCCAAACACTAGAAAACTTACTAACCAATTTCCAAGTTCCAAAGGGAACTATTACCACTTCCTCACTTCTTCACTTCCTCACTTCAACCCTTAACCAAACAGGCTTCATTGCTTAAAACCTCTGTATATATCCCTTACAATTTCAGTAAGGAATGGGTTAGTTTAGAAGAGACATGTGTAGTACATCAGTAATCATTTGGGTTTCCACCTGTTTGAAGTGCAGTGCCCCCAACTGGCTCTTCTTGTTGTGGGGGTGTCTATCATTTCATGTTTCACATGGGCTAAATAATATAAATACTACTCCATAATGCATTATGTACCTCAGCAAAAGCTCTACAAATTGGCACATCCATACAATTTGTACATCACACACATTGTATACTCTTTTTTTTTTTTTCACCCTTTGATTCTGAACATCCCTCCAAATTGTATCAGCCCTCCAAATTGTATCAGCCCAAAGAGGCCTCTTTCTCTTTTAGCATTGGATCTCTCGAAAACACTGACAGAGCGCAAAAAAGTGAGAGAACCCTTCCTCTGGCAGCAGCCCTCATTTGATATGCATGCATGGGATCCTTCACATCAATTATTCAAGAGTAATATTATTTGTATTATTTTTTAATATTATATTATACTATTATTTTATAAATTGTGAGTCACACTAGCAGTAATTATTAAGAGACTTAGCTTCTACCACATGATATTACCGTGGCCTTTGAGAGGCCAACAGCTGGAAAGCTGTTTGAATTATTTATTTTGTTTGTTTGGCAAATTATATGGGCCATATCACGTGTTTATGTTTCGTTTGGTTTCAAAATATATGCAGCTAAGGTCTTAATGGGCTTTGTTGTTGTGCGCCGAACAACAACCACGTAGAGAAAACCCTAAATCCCAGATGCAAAATAACAGTACCACCAACAGCAAATAATCAAACAATCAATGAGAAGAACACAAAACCAGATTTAACGAGGTTCGGCCAATTCCGCCTACGTCCTCGGGGTAAGGAAGAGAGATTTTCTATTGATTTGTAAATCAATACCAGTATTACAGCATTCACAATGAAGAGAGCTCTACCTCTCTCATATACCCCAAAAAGAAAACCTAGAAATCAGTTTCTAATTTGGGCTGAATTCCAATTCAGCAAATTTCCCGAAACAGTCCAGACCCGACTGTCGGTCGACCGACCATAGGCACCGGTCGACTATGCGGTCGACCGTGCCTAACCGAGAGTTAGGCACTTTCAGTCGGTCGACCGGACGGTCGACCGCTCTCCTTCTGCGGTCGACCGGACCGGTCGACCGCTACACCCTGTGCACGTTGGTGCACGACGGTCGACCGGGCCGGTCGACCGTGCTACTGCTGCTGCTGTTTCTGCTGCTGTTGTTGCTGAATCTCTGGATTCTTGTCATCGTTGACTTCCTCGACTTTCTCTCCTCTTCCTACAATTCTCCACCTCGGTGAAGATTCTTCAAATCTGAGCCGAACTTGAAACATACGAAACGTCGAATCAAAAGTGGCTGCACCAGTGTGATTGCCTACGTACCCTGCCCAAGGGATCAAGCCATCCGTAATTCTTCCAAAGGAGCTTCAATAAGCTCATGCTACATGAAGGACATGGAGCAAAGTTTTGCAATGTGCAAACTTGACTCCTGACACCACCTTGGTAAGCATGTCGGCGGGATTCTCCGATGTGTGAATCTTCAGCAGCTCAATATCACCCTCATCTAGAATCTCCCGAACAAAATGAAATCTGACGTCGATGTGCTTCGTCCGTGCATGATATACCTGGTTCTTGGCTAAATAAATAGCACTCATACTGTCACAGTTGATCTTCAGAAGATCCTGATCCACCCCCAAGTCATCAAGCAAGCCTTGAAGTCAAATTGCTTCCTTCATAGCCTTCGTCATGGCCATATACTCGGCTTCTGTAGTAGACAATGAGACGGTAGACTGTAGAATAGAGCGCCAACTCACCGGTGCTTGAGAGAATATAAAGACATACCCTGTTGTAGACTGGCGCTTGTCAAGGTCACCAGCATAGTCGGAATCAACATATCTGATACAATCCTGCTTCCCCGTAGAGTCCTTCTCAAATACCAGACCAACATCAATGGTACCTTTAATGTACTGCAGAATCCACTTCACTGCCTCCCAATGACCCTGTCCTGGATCATGCATATATCTACTCACCATAGAGACAGCTTGTGGTAGATCTGATCTCGTACACACCATAGCATACATAAGACTACCAACTGCGCTAGCATATGGGACGTGAGTCATGTACTCACGTTCTTCAACATTCTTTGGAGACATCATAGCAGATAACTTGAAATGATGAGCCAGTGGTGTACTTACAGACTTCGCATCCTTGCCGATATTGAACCTCTGAAGTACCTTTTGCAAATACCCCTTCTATGTCAAGCTCACCCTGCCAACCCTTCGGTCTCGAGTAATTTCCATGCCTAGTACCTTCTTTGCTTCACCAAGATCCTTCATCTCAAACTCAGAAGATAAGTCCCTCTTCAGTGCATCAATTGCAACTTTAGACCTTGAAGCAATAAGCATATCATCTACATGAAAAACACCTAGAGGGGGGGGGTGAATAGGTGTAAATGCTAATCTAGAAACTAAATGCGCTAAATGCGGAAGCTTAAAACAATTTTGTAATCACACTTAATACAACACACAAGTGTAGCCGAATTTTCCGTGAAGGGCTCTGGACTAACTCCTCTTGATTCCCCTAGATATGGGTTGAGGTGCTATATGAAGCTCTTGTGGTTAAGTACAAGTGAGGCACACACAAGCAAACCAAGCATATAAATGATATAACAATATGAAACAATGCAAGGCACAACACAAGTATGAATGATATGGCAATATGAATAATGCAATGCACAAGTGTAAAGAGAGAGAGTTAGAGAGACAATGGATCAAACGCAAACACAAAGATATGTTTCGAGGTTCGAGCCCCTAGCTCTACGTCCCCGCCTTCACCGAGAAGGATTTCTAATCCACTATACTCCCACCTAGGGAACCTTCACCGAGAAGAATTTTTACAACAAGAGAGTACCGAACTCCTCTCTCAAACACCGCCTCACAACCGAGGGGTAGGCCCGTAGCCAAACAACCACAATCACCTCTACCGAAGAGGGATACAAACCACCAAGCTCCACCTCACACAAGAGGGAGCAAACACAAATCTCCACCTCTACCAAAGAGGGAGCAAACCACAATCCTCAACCTCTACCAAAGAGGGAGCAACCCAATCAAAGCAAGGGTTTACAACTTGGTGGTATCTTTCAACTACAAACAATCTCTTTTCCCACAAACAAATGATCCTAATAGAATAGGATAGAAGATAGCTCAAGTGTGGAAAAAACAAGTGTTTTGATCAAGGAAATTCTCTTGGGAAAACACCAAAAGATTTAGAAGTTTAGATCAAAAACTAATTCCCAAAACCCTAATTTCTTTGAAATAAACAAAACACTTAAAACAAATAAAATGAATCTTTTTGCTCTTTAAACTCTTTTGAAAACTTCTTTTTAAAACCAGAGAGTAGGGAAAAATTAGCTCAGAAAATCTTGGCCAAAATCCCAAAGAAATGGGGTTTATATAGGCCAAACAGAAAACTAGCCGTTAGGCTGATCTGGCAGCCTGACAGGCTGGTGGTCGACCGGCCCGGTCGATCGCCAACGGTCAGAAATATGACCGTTGGAGCAAACCGGTCCGGTCGACCGCTCAGATACAGAGAGCAGGGCTCTCTGATCCGGTCGACCGCCCAGATACAGAGAGCAAAGCTCTCTGTTCCGGTCGACCGACTGGTCGACCGGCCCACTGTGCTGCCAGACGCGCACAGCTCTGTGCACGTCGGTCGACCGCACGGTCGACCGGCCCTTGGTGCGGTCGACCGACCTGGCCTGTCAGCCAGTTCTGGGTCAGAAACTGGGTCAGAAAAACATGTTAAAATTATTTTAATAAATCTTGTAAAATCTTCTAAAAATACCTAAAAATAGTTTTATCATTTTGCATTGATATATAAACTTGTGATAAACATTTTAACTCAAATATCAAGCATATGAAATCATTTTTGTGTTTTAACATTTTTACCAAAACCAAAACTTGTATTTGATCAAACTTGGATTTTTCAATACATGAATAGGAAAGTCAAAATAAGTTTGTTTAAAAGTTAAGCATGCATGTATAGAATGAATCTACTATACATAAACCAATTAAACTTGTTTTGATCAATCTATTCATGAAAACAAATATCGGTTAAACTAAAAACCGAAAAATCATAAAACGTGTGTGTGTTGTGCACTTGAGCATATCAACTATACTAAGCTTTACAAATGGATCTAAACACACTAAACTAAAACTAGGATACCTAAGTCTTCTTGACGATCTTCAATCTTCAAGCCGACTCGATCCCAAACGTGATCCACCGAGTGCAAAGGTATGATCTTGATGCTCGGGCACTGGAATCACTTGTGAAAGGCTTCAAAACTCCTTTGTTGAAGCAATCACCAACTAATATCTTGCTAAATGATCTGAAACTTAAAATCACAAGATTATTAGTAAACATAACTACATGAGTTAATCATCATCAAAACTAGAGAGGAAGGCCTTCGGGCCAACAATCTCCCCCCTTTTGATGATGACAAAACTCATGGAGTTATATATGCATGGATTAAAGTTAAGCTTCAAAGAAGCTCCCCTTAACTCATGCATAAACAAATAAACAATAAATATGCAATGAGAACATAAAACATGTATGCATCAACATGCATAAACACAAATTATTCTCCCCCTTTTTGTCAATCATCAACAAAAGGGTAAACAATCAAAACAAAACAAAATTTTCTCCCCCTTTTTAATACAAAGAAACAATCACCAATAAAGGGGTAAAAGCAAAACTAAATCAATAAATTTTCTCCCCCTTTTTGTTCGAAACAATGAATCAACAAAGGGGTTAATAAAAACAATGTTCTCCCCCTTTTTGTCTAAAACAAAAACAAAACCAAATAGGGGTGACAATTAGTTAAGGTACCAATTGAAAATATGTCAAAGTAGCATCTTGATACCAATTGAAAGTAAACATAGGTCAATCAACAAATGGTATATGCGATATACATTCATGAAGAGGAAGATGTGAAGCTTCCCTACATAGATACATTACATGAAGGAGGGATGACAAGCCCTAATTCACATAACGTACACTTTGTAATGCATAAGAGGAGATGTGAAGCTCCCCCTACACACGTGTACCACATAAAGAAGAGATGTCAAGCTTCTCAATATAAGATACACTCAACATGAATCTATATGTAGAAGAGATGTTAAGCTCTCCTTGCATATAGACAATACAAATCAAAACTTTTGTATTTATCTTTTAAAACAAAATTTTGAGATACCAATTTAAAACATTCAAATAAACATCTTGATATCAAAAGAGAGTATTTTTCTTTTTAAGTATATGATATCAAATGAAATGACTATTTTCTATCATAAAGTAAGGGAGTGAAAATACAAATACCAATTGAAATATGAAAATCGAATTTTCTCCCCCTTTATGAAATACCAACAAAACACATGCATAAGCTTGTTTAAGAAACCAATTGAAAATTGAATCAATTGAAACAAAGTTGAAGCTCAAGCTTAGCATAAACAAAATATATATGTATGAAAAATTTAATATCAATCGAAATTGATACTATTGAAATTGAAAGCATACATACATACAAACATATATGAGTATACAAGAAAGATCAAAATTGATACCAATTGAAAGAATCCAATGATACCAATTGAGAAAACAATAATAATCAAGGTATAACTCATATAACCTATCCTCCCAATCATGTTCAAGTTTAAAATGATTTTCAATATAAAGCATACATGAGCATGATCGCCCATCCATCAGCCCTTGGAAGGTAGGGGTTTTCAAAAATAGGTTTAAAATTGAAGTATGTTTGAAAAACTCTACCATAACGAAGAATACCGTAACTAGTTATTGAAAAATTTGTAAACTAGTACGAAATCCTTCAAGCAAGGAATAAAACAAAATTATTTTTCATGAAAATATGAAATTCACAAAATAGTCAACACTCATAATCAATTAAGCATAAATATGACTCATGAAAACAAACACATGAGTAAACAATAAATGTGAGTGTACAAATACAATGTGAAGATTATAATCATGAAAGATGGTCAATAAGCTCAATATTCCTTGAAACATGAAAACATGAAAATCATTAAAACTTATTTAATCTTCAAGGTATATGTATGTCCTATACAAACTAAAGTATACATACATATCCAAACACAACGAGTCCACAAAATATATGCATGAAGGCACGTGGCTCAAAGGATGTATATGTATAAACAATAGTTTGGATAAAATAGACATATACATGAAGTTAAACAAAAATCATAAAACAATTCCAAAAGGGAATACACGTTTAAAATGCATGGATCATCAAAACTAGACTATACTAGCACATCTAATGGGTTCAAATAAGCATTCAAGCACAAACATATATAGATTTATTTGTGGCCCACTATATGCACAAGTATAAATCCTAGTCTTGATGAAAACTAATATCTAAACATGTAATCAAAACATGAAGCATAAAAACAAGATATGAATAAACATGAAAATCATAAACATGATTACTATGTAAATCCACATGTTATTAAACCTATGATAAACATGATAGCTAAACAAATGGTGAGAACACAAAATAATAGATCATATTAAACATGGGTGTCTCAAAAAGGCTATACATGTATGTCAAGGTCTAATAATCATGGCATTTTCATAATGATCAATAAACAATGAAACATGTTATAAACAATGAATATGAAAAGCATGTAAATTAAAACGGGAGTAAAAGATTGTCACCAAAACCGAAGAAGCAACTCTCCTTGCCTCCAAAATATGGTGGTCTTCCCACCAAACCTTCCCTTGAAAGTGATGCATCCAAATAGTCCTCATGAAGCTCGGAACGCATCCACTCCAAGGTACCGCTACTCTCACGTCATGTGAGAGCCCACTCCTACATCAAATACAAGAGGGGTGGTCTTTGGTACCCACAACTTTTTGGGTCCATGGGGGTTAGTACCATTTCTAACCCAAACAAATTTATTTGCTAAATTACAATCATGTATACGATCAAAACAAAATTTAGCAAGGTGGCCCTTACGTCCACAATGTGTACAAGTGTACACATGAACATACATAGTGTGATGGTGTCCGTGAGGAGCATGTGTATGCCGTGGAGGGTGTGCATGAATAGATGGAACTTGTTTCTTTCGAAACAAAGTTTCCAAACGTGTATGACCCACTACATATTGGCTCAAAGTGGAGCCCAAACAATCAACACTCTTCTTCAAAATATTTATATCATTTTTAATTATAGAAGAAGTGGAGCATGCAAGGGGTGATCTAGGTGAAACTACCCTAGCATGGCAAATATGAGAAACAATATCATTTTTCAAAGATTTATTTTTATTTAAACAAATTTCTAACTCTTTTGTAATGAAATCAATTTCTCTTTTCAAAGAATCATTTTCTTTTAAAACAAATTCAACTTTTAAAGACAAAACATCATTATTTTTCAAAACATTATCACAATCATTTTTATTTTTCAAAAAATTATTTTCTTTTAGTGCAAGTTCAAGTTGAGATTTCAATGAATCCCTTTCATTAGAAATCTCCTCTTTCTCTTGCAAAACATTGTTAAGTCTAGAAATCAAATTTATATTATCATTGTTAAGGCCTAGACTTTTCTTTTTCAAAATGTTATATTTTTCTATTAATTTTTCACAAACAATGGAAAGTTCTTTATTCAAAGCATGGGCATCAACAAAATCATTACATGAAGAACTAGCATCATCATCATCATCTAAGTGGGTTTCCGAGTGTACCTCAAGGGAGTCATTCCCTTGGACCGTATAGCATTGTTGTGGCTCGGATTCTCCACTAGTTTCCTCTGGTTGGATTGGCAATTGAAGCTTGGAGGTGGTTGTTGTCAACATGTTCCACACTGCAAATGCGGAATCAAAGTTAGAAGCAAGCATAAGATATTCTTTAGGAAGTGTGCTTCTAATGGCCTCAAGGGCTTGTGCATTGGCCCCTATATGAATGCGGTTACCAAGATAGCATTTCTTGGTAGCGGCAAGAAAGACATGCAGCCTAGGGTTTTCAAATAGCAACTCATCATAACCTTCCAAACATCAAGTTTAGAGATATCAAACATAGTAGGGCTATCCATGAGTGCAAACTAAAATGTGTGCAAGCAAACAAATGTGCAAATCAAATGTAGATTAGCTAAACAAAGGATCTCACTCCTAGGATGTTAAGCCTAAGTATCAGGAGCGTAGGCTCTGATACCAATTGAAAAACACCTAGAGGGGGGGTGAATAGGTGTAAATGCTAATCTAGAAACTAAATGCGCTAAATGCGGAAGCTTAAAACAATTTTGCAATCACACTTAATACAACACAGAAGTGTAGCCGAATTCCCCGTGAAGGGCTCTGGACTAACTCTTGATTCCCCTAGATATGGGTTGAGGTGCTATATGAAGCTCTTGTGGTTAAGTACAAGTGAGGCACACACAAGCAAACCAAGCATATAAATGATATAACAATATGAAACAATGCAAGGCACAACACAAGTATGAATGATATGGCAATATGAATAATGCAATGCACAAGTGTAAAGAGAGAGAGTTAGAGAGACAATGGATCAAACGCAAACACAAAGATATGTTTCGAGGTTCGAGCCCCTAGCTCTACGTCCCCGCCTTCACCGAGAAGGATTTCTAATCCACTATACTCCCACCGAGGGAACCTTCACCGAGAAGGATTTTTACAACAAGGGAGTACCGAACTCCTCTCTCAAACACCGCCTCACAATCGAGGGGTAGGCCCGTAGCCAAACAACCACAATCACCTCTACCGAAGAGGGATACAAACCATCAAGCTCCACCTCACACAAGAGGGAGCAAACACAAATCTTCACCTCTACCAAAGAGGGAGCAAACCACAATCCTCAACCTCTACCAAAGAGGGAGCAACCCAATCAAAGCAAGAGTTTACAACTTGGTGGTACCTTTCAACCACAAACAATCTCTTTTATCACAAACAAATGATCCTGATAGAATAGGATAGAAGATAGCTCAAGTGTGGAAAAAATAAGTTTTTTGATCAAAGAAATTCTCTTGGAAAACACCAAAAAGATATAGAGGTTTAGATCAAAAACTAATTCCCAAAACCCTAATTTCTTTGAAATAAACAAAACACTTAAAACAAACAAAATGAATCTTTTTGCTCTTTAAACTCTATTGAAAACTTCTTTTTAAAACCAGAGAGTAGGGAAAAATTAGCTCAGAAAATCTTGGCCAAAATCCCAAAGAAATGGGGTTTATATAGGCCAAACAGAAAACTAGCCGTTAGGCTGATCTGGCAGCCTGACAGGTTGGCGGTCGACCGGCCCGGTCGACCGCCAACGGTCAGAAATATGACCGTTGGAGCAAACCGGTCGAGCGCCCGGTCGACCGCCCAGATACAGAGAGCAGGGCTCTCTGATCCGGTCGACCGCCCGGTCGACCGCCCAGATACAGAGAGCAGGGCTCTCTGTTCCGGTCGACTGACCGGTCGACCGGCCCACTGTGCTGCCAGACGTGCACAGCTCTGTGCACGTCGGTCGACCGCACGGTCGACCGGCCCTTGGTGCGGTCGACCGAACGGTCGACCGACCTGGCCTGTCAGCCAGTTCTGGGTCAGAAACTGGGTCAGAAAAACATGTTAAAATTATTTTAATAAATCTTGTAAAATCTTCTAAAAAAAACCCAAAAATAGTTTTATCATTTTGCATTGATATATAAACTTATGATAAACATTTTAACTCAAATATCAAGCATATGAAACCATTTTTGTGTTTTAACATTTTTATCAAACCAAAACTTGTATTTTATCAAACTTGAATTTTTCAATACATGAATAGGAAAGTCAAAATAAGTTTGTTTAAAAGTTAAGCATGCATGTATAGAATGAATCTACTATACATAAACTAATTAAACTTGTTTTGATCAATCTATTCATGAAAACAAATATCGGTTAAACTAAAAACCGAAAAACCATAAAACGTGTGTGTGTTGTGCACTTGAGCATATCAACTATACTAAGCTTTACAAATAGATCTAAACACACTAAACTAAAACTAGGATACCTAAGTCTTCTTGACGATCTTCAATCTTCAAGCCGACTCGTTCCCAAACGTGATCCACCGAGTGCAAAGGCATGATCTTGATGCTCGGGCACTGGAATCACTTGTGAAAGGCTTCAAAACTCCTTTGTTGAAGCAATCACCAACTAATATCTTGCTAAATGATCTGAAACTTAAAATCACAAGATTATTAGTAAACATAACTACATGAGTTAATCATCATCAAAACTAGAGAGGAAGGCCTCCGGGCCAACACTACATACAGTAGTAAATAGATATACTCCCTGTCGGTAGCTTGTTGTAATACACACATGGGTCATAATGGTTACGTGTGTACTTCTTTCCTCTGATGAAACTGTCGAACCGTTTGTACCACTGTCTAGGAGACTGTTGTAGTCCATATAGCGACTTCTTCAGCTTACATACCATATCTTCCTTCCCTGCAGTCTTGAACCCTGTCGGCTGAGACATGTAGATCTCTTCATCTAGATCGCCATGGAGAAAGGCAGTTTTTACATCGAGTTGATCAAGGTCCAACTCGTACTGTGCCACCAAAGCCAATAAGATACGAATTGACGAATGCTTTACAACAGGAGAAAATACATCATTGTAGTTAATTCCTTCCCTTTGAGCATAACCTTTTGCTACCAATCTGGCCTTGTAGCGCACCATATCTTCTTTGAGAGATCCTTACTTCTTTGCATACACCCACTTACAGCCTATCGCCTTCTTCCCTTTGGGCAACCTTGTGAGTTCCCAAGTGTCGTTCTTGTAGAGAGACTTCATCTCTTCTTCCATTGCAGCTTTCCACATCTTCGACTCTGAAATGATTTCAGTTTCTCTGAAAGTGGACGGAATAGCTTCCTCAATGACCGAAAGTGCATAAGCCATGACCATATCTGTAGTGAGCCAACCTGGTCTCCCAGTGTTTCTCCTTGGTCTTCCAACTGCAGTAGAGTCAGGAACATTACTCATGACCTGTTCTTGACCCTCTTCATCATCAGCATCTTCCTCATGTGCTTGATTATTACCCTGTGTCACCCTAGGTATGATCCTCACCGATGCTGAACTGTCTAGAGGTGATGGATTAGCATCATTCTCCACCAGTTGCGATACATCTTTAGTCTTGCTAGTCTCCACCTGCTGAGAGACCTTAGGCTTCAACATAGAAGCCTCATCAAATGTGACATCCCTGCTGAGAAGAAACTTCCTGTCCGTTGGATCCCATATCTTGAACCCTTTGATTCCCTTCTTGAAACCGACGAACACACCCTTCTTTTCTCTTGGGTCTAACTTATCATCCTTGACATGATAATAGGCTGGACAACCAAACACCCTTAGCAATTCATAATCAGCAGCTGTTTTTCCCGACCAAACCTCGAGAGGAGTTTTCCCCCTATCGCAGACGAAGGCAACCTGTTCACAAGATAGCATGCATATGCCAAAGCCTCAGCCCAGAAGTTCTTCGATAAACCGGCATTGGACAACATACAACGGATCTTCTCTAGCAAAGTCATGTTCATCCTTTCTGCTACCCTGTTATGTTGCGGTGTCTCCCTTACTGTGAAGTGTCTCTCTATGCCCTCATCAAGACATAGCTGAAGGAAAGGATCAGACTTGTATTCTCCCTCATTATCTGAACGGAGGACCTTGATTTTCCTTCTCGTGCTTCTCTCCAAATTCTTCTTCCACTTCACAAACAATTCTAGGACTTCCCCTTTGTGTCTCATGGTATATACCCAACAACGCCTAGAATAATCATCAATAAATGACACAAAGTAATGGTTACCTCCAATTGATGCTGTCTTGGTAGGCCCCTAAACGTCGGTGTGAACATAGTCTAGAATCCCCTCGGTGCAATGTGTTGCTGTGCCAAACTTTACCTTGGTCTTCTTTCCGATGATACAGTGTTCACAAAACTCTAACTTGCAGGTTCCGGCACCTTTCAATACTCCTTATCTTGCAAGAGTTTGCAAAGACTTTTCTCCTGCGTGTCCCAGCCTCATATGCCATAGCCTGGTTGAGTCTTCATCTGAATTAGTAGAAGCCGCCACTTGCCCTGTAACAGTACTACCATTCAAGTAGTAAAGATTGTTCCTGCGAATGGCCTTCAATACCACCATCGAGCCTTTGGTCATCTTAAGGACTCCTTCCTTAATTGACACCATAAAGCCCAATGCCTCCAAAGCTCCAACAGAGATTAGGTTTCTCTTCAGTTGAGGTACATACCTCACTTCCTTCAGTTCCCTAACCATCCCATCAAACATTTTGATTTGGATTGTACCTACACCCTCCATGATACATGGATGATCATCTCCCATAACGACTGAACATCCCTCCAGCTTCTCAAAGCTAGAAAATCAATCCCTATTCGGGCATACATGGTATGTAGCACCAGTATCCAATATCCACTCATTATCTCCTGAGTAGCCAACGATGGGAGTAGTGACTGAGAATGAGAAAACCGACGAGTCTGAGTCTGATCCACCTGCCTGTGAGTACTGACCACCTTTGCAAGATTTGCCTCAGTCTTAGACTCTTTCTTCTTCCCTTTGAACTTTGGACAGTCAACTTTTCAGTGCCCTAATTCTCTGCAGAAGGCACACTGGTTCTTCTTCAGATCTCGATAACCCGGCCTGGACTTCAATCTCCCTCTATCATCTTTGCCCTTCCTATATGAACCCCTGCCTCTTACTGCTAGCGCCTCTGCTGATGAGCTTGACTGAGAAGACTGTCTTTCCTTTCTCCTCGTCTCATAATTAGCCAAAGCAGACGATACTTCATGATAGTCAAGGGACTGTCTTCCATTTATGAAGGTTAAGGTAAACGTCTCATACTCTTCTGCAGGAAGAGAGTTCAGGAGGATTACCGCTTTGTCTTCTTCATCCACCTTGACATCCACATTGACCAAATCCGTAAGAAGTTTCGTGTAACGATTCAGATGTTCATTCACGGAGCATCCTTTCCTCATCTGAAACCCGTACAGCTTGCTTTTCAGCTGTAGTCTGGATTCAATACTCTTGGTCAGATATTTTCTTTCAAGGATCTCCCACAACTTCCTCGCATATGTCTCGTGTAACACAAGATATTTGATGTCTTGTGTTAGACACGATCTGATCAAGTCACACGCAGATCGGTTCATCTTTTTCCACTCTTCTTCAGTGGTTGTGCTTCGCTTCTTCTCCAGACGTAGAGTATCCTCGAGGTTAGATGCATTCAGGGCATCCATCACCTCGCACCTCCACATGCCAAAATTGTTAGTGCCATTAAACTTCACCACGTCAATCCTCGGATGAGGATTCATGGTCCTTACTGATGTACTTTCTTCTGCCATCTCTCTAACTGGATCCTCTATGTAATGCGGAAAACACCAAACGGAGATAGATAAACAACTTTGATAAAGATCAGATCTTTACCTTCTCACGAAACCCTAGATGAGTTTCTGACTGAATCTTCTCCTTCAATGATCCCTTGAGCACTTCACGTACTGTTCTGAGATCGATACACGATTCCACAAACAGACCCAAAAAACTGATCTGAGATCGACACACGATCTCCACCAAATCAGCAACCGATGCCCTTCGAATATCCAGATGATCCCACGAACCTGGGATGCTCTGATACCACTTGTTGTGCGCCGAACAACAACCACGTAGAGAAAACCCTACATCCCAAATGCAAAATAACAGTACCACCAACAGCAAATAATCAAACAATCAATGAGAAGAACACAAAACCAGATTTAACGAGGTTCGGCCAATTCCGCCTATGTCCTCGGGGCAATGAAGAGAGATTTTCTATTGATTTGTAAATCAATACCAGTATTACAGCATTCACAATGAAGAGAGCTCTGCCTCTCTCATATACCCCAAAAAGAAAACCTAGGAATCAGTTTCCAATTTGGGCTGAATTCCAATTTAGCAAATTTCCCGAAACAGTTCAGACCCGACTGTCGGTCAACCGGTCGGTCGACCGACCATAGGGGCCGGTCGACCGTGCCGGTTGACCGTGCCTAACCGAGAGTTAGGCACTTTCAGTCGGTCGACCGGACGGTCGACCGCTCTCCTTCTGCGGTCGACCGCTCTCCTTCTGCGGTCGACCGGACCGGTCGACCGCTACACTCTGTGCACGTTGGTGCACGACGGTCGACCGGGCCGGTCGACCGTACTGCTGCTGCTGCTGCTGCTGTTTCTGCTGCTGCTGTTGCTGAATCTCTGGATTCTTGTCATCATCGACTTCCTCGACTTCCTCTCCTCTTCCTACATTTGTCTTATCCCAAAATATGATATAGTCCTAGCTGTTCTTATGAATTTGGCTGGCTCCTTGCAGCCTACAACACCTTCAGCTTTCTCACCCACGATATACTAATTGATCGAGAAAAAAGAACAAATAAAAAATGCAAGTTTTAGGACCAGAGAAATATTTTGTGGATGAAAATGATGTGCAATATCTCTCCATTCATTATCACTCCAAAGGAACTAATTATTAACTACTCTAGAAATTAGAAGGGGAAGCAATGCATATATGACCTAGTCACAAGATTTCTGAGGAGGGAGAGGACCAAGATCTAGAAGATAGAGTTTTTTAACTCATGTTAGAGAGAGAGAGAGAGAGAGAGAGAGAGAGAGAGAGAGAAGAGAATTGAAGCCAAGGCAAGCAGAGGGATCGGGTCGGTTGATCGTCAGGTCGACCGACGTGCACACAATTACACATTGGGTATTGTCGGTCGACCGGGCGGTTGACCGATCCACTCTCTGAGATTTAACAGATAGTGGCGAGTCTAGTATCAATCAACCGTCTAGTCGACCGACTCACTCTCTGAGATTTAACAGAGAGTGGCGATGCTAGTGTCAATCGACCATTCGATCGACTGACCTACTCTCTGATGTTTAACAGATAGTGCTGATGTCAGTGTCGGATGATCGCCCGATCGACCAACCCATTCTCTGAGATTTTGCTCGGGTTCTGACAGTCGGTTGTGAACTGACCTGCTCTGTTTTGCCCCTCTTTCATTTATCTATAATACAAAGCAGCGAATGACAAACCAGCCAAATATATTAGAACTACTTTCTCTTGGTCATCTTTTGGTTCATCTCCTGTATTCAAATAGAACTATATATTGAAATCCAATTCCATGCCAAATATTGACAAGCTTATTTTATGAACAATTCTAAGGTGTCATGTGATCAGTTTCCATTCAGCACTCTCTTTCTTTTTCTATATATGCTGCATAATATACAGATATATGTATCAACTTCAGCCTTTGGAGCTCAGAGACGACCGTTTAACTTCTCGTCTGCATGCAACAAGAGCAGTAGGTCACCTGTCACTTGTTTCACAGCTATATATCACCAGTCACTTATTGTTCTCTTACTCTCTTCATGCTCCAACAATCAATAATAGAGAGCACGTGCAAAATTTTCTTTAATAAATCTCGAAGAAAAATGATCACCATAATTGTGGAAGCCCGTGTGGGAAAAAGAATTTGTAGATCAGCAAGCCCTAATTGATTCTCTCTTTCATGCGCATAGGGCGCAGAAATCATCGGCGCTTGTTAACTCTTTTTCTAATTTCACTGTAGCCCACACTAATTTATGGTCCCTCTTGAAGAAAGATGAATTGTTTCTGATGTGATGTAGCATCACTGGGGCCACTGTGTTCCTAAGCCCTAAATGATGCATGGAAAGAGACTATGTCTTTGTTATTACTAGTCTGAAGGCATGTGCAATGCACTGTCAAGAAAATTACACGTAGTTATGATTGTCCACATACATTCTTGAATTATAAAAAAAATTAAATATGTTCATTTGTGCCTCCTTAATTACATGCACGCTGATACAGTGATACTATTAAAGTTAAATTTTCACTATTCACAGGTATAAGTACTATAATTGAATACGTTCTTCCTTTATTCTTCCAATTTCCTAACATTTAACTAAGTAGCAATTTCAAAACTTTTTAAAAAGATATCCAGTATTTTTTACCACGCAAAACGTATAAATTTGTTTTAATTGTGCGTGCCAAAAAACTACAATACTAGTTGAAGAAGGGGGAAAAAATCCTAAATAAAACGAGTATTAACCCAAAAGCGATATTCATCCTCAATATGAGCGCTTGACTACTGGACTTACTCTTTCTTTCTTCCAAAATTTTGGGGGGCAAAAAATCTAAAATCTCCTGACCTTGATGTTTACACATGAATACAAATTGCTAATCTAAAAGAGAAAAATGTGACTCCTTAATTTCTTCGAAAATTGGAAAGACCTTTCCATGAATATAATTGCTAAGTACTTGGCATGAACAAATCTCTAAATACTAAGTACTGTACGGTCTGCTCTTTGACTGCATCAAGTGATGTAATAAAGATCGCAATCACCTTCGAATACAAATGAAAAAGAAAAAAAAAAATTAAGATTTTACAAGAAATAAAATGAAAAAGAGAGATTAGGGTTGGAGAAAAAACTAGATAACTTTGGGCTTCGCACCTCTTGCGCGGGTTTCGCACCAATTGCACCACGGGCTTCGCACCTCTTACATCACGGGTTTTGCACCCAAATACTCAAGAGCACTCTCAAGAGAATTTTAACTGGAAAAAGTTTTAATTATTCATTGTCTACTTATTCATTGAGTTGAGCCTCTTTATATAGGCTCTTACAAAGTGAACTTCTCGGATATAACTGATGTGGTACTAAAAGCAAAATAAACAAAATGCAACATATCAAAATAAGCTAAGATATGAAAAGACAACTGGCAACTGGCTGATGTCCTCATTAATTCTCCGGGATGGGAGAAACTTGACCCTGTCGAGTGAGAACTCTCCTTAGGAAGCATCTCAATCGGGCCAAGGTAGCGGTCGTGGCAGCATCACTGGCACGTCACGTTGATATCATGTTGGTGGAGGTGGAGCCTGTAGGGAGAGAGGAGATAGAGGAAGTTAGCACAGAGATCAAAAATCAAAGGAGCAAGACGGTGCATTGGAGCAGGTCAGATTGTGCTCCCGGTCGGCCGCCCGGTCGACCGGTGGAGAAGGCCGGTCGACCGCCCGGTCGACCAGCGTGCACGAACGTGCACAGGAACATTCCGATCGACCGCCCGGTCGACCGTGGAAGGAAGCGGTCGACCGCCCAGTCGACCGACTGACAAGGCTTTAGTCTCGGTTGGGCGCGGTCGACCGTGGTATGGGTCAGTCGACCGGCCGGTCGACCGACAGACGCATTTTGACTTTCCTTTTGGGATTCGGATTTCTTTTCTGGATGAGATCGAATTCAATCTGGGTTTCCTTAAATCCAGGGACTCTGTGGCTATAAATAGGGGCTAGAGCCCTCATGTATTGTATCCCTAAGAATCTCCTTAAGTTTCCCTTTTATATTAGTTTGTATTGATTGTTGAATCAATAAAATATCTCTCTCCCTTGCCCTGAAGATGTAAGCACGTTGCCGAACCTCGTTAAATATTGTGTTGATTGCTTTTCTCTGTTGTTCGTTGTTCTGTCGTGTTGGTTACGTCTCCGGCTGCATCAAGTCTCCGCATGATGGGCGGATTCCTCAAGAGTGGTTGTTGTCTCCCTACGCACAACAAGTGGTATCAGAGCATCCCAGGTTTGGCGTGGGATCATCTGTTGATTCAAGAGCATCAGTTGCTGTTTGGCGGAGATCGTGTGTCGATCTCGGAGCAGCGTTAGGATTGTTTGTGGGATCGTGTGTCGATCTCAAAACAGCGTGTAGATTGCTCGAGGAATCAATTCGAAGGAGTAGATAGTTTCGAAAACTCTTCGAGGGTTTCGCGTGGAGGTAAAGATCCTGTCTTTATCTAGTTTGTTTTATCTAACTCCATTTGTTTCCGCATTACTTTGAGGAATCAGTTGAGAAGATGGCTGGAGAAAGTACATCGGTGAGATCCATGAATCCACATCTAAGGATTGATGTGGTGAAGTTCAATGGCACGAATAGCTTTGGTATGTGGAGGCGTGAAGTTATGGATGCGCTGACGGCATCAAACCTCGAAGACACTCTACGATTGGAGAAGAATCGCGCATCAACGACGGAAGAAGATTAGGACAAGATGAACCGTTCGGCGTGTGGCTTGATCAGGTCTTGTTTGACACAAGATATCAAGTATTATGTGTTACATGAGACATCTGCGAGGCAGCTATGGGAGATCCTAGAGAAGAAGTATCTGACGAAAAGCATAGAATTTCGACTGCAGTTGAAGAGTAAGCTTTATGATTTTCAGATGCAAAGAGGATGCTCCGTCAATGAACACTTGAATTGCTACACGAAGCTTCTTACAGATCTAGTTAATGTGGATGTGGAGATCAATGAAGAGGATAAGGCGGTAATTCTATTGAACTCTCTTCCTAGGGAAGAGTATGAGACCTTTACTCTTACATTGATCAATGGAAGAAAATTTATTAACTACAGTGAGGTGTCTGCTACTCTTGTGAGTTATGAAATAAGGAGACAGGACCGACTGTCTTCTTCAGGAAACACAACAACAGAGGCATTGGCGGTAAGAGGCAGAAGTTCCAATAGGAAGGGAAGAGATGATCAGGGAAGATCAAAGTCCAGATAAGGCTTCAGAGATCTAAAGAGGAATCAGTACGCCTTGTGCAAAGAATTAGGGCACTGGAAAGTTGATTACCCGAAGGCTAAAGGTAAGAAGATGGAGTCAAACACCGAAGCGAATCTCGCACAGGCAGATGGATCAGAGTCAGACTCATCGGTATTTTCTCTCTCTGTTACTACTCCTACTGTTGATTACTCAGATAATGCTGAGTGGATCTTGGATACCGGAGCCACCTATCATGTGTGCCCGAACAGGGCCTGGTTTTCTAGTTTTGAGAAGTTAGATGGATGTTACACGGTCATGGGTGATGATCATCTGTGTAACATAGAAGGGATGGGTACAGTCCGTATCAAGATGAAAGATGGGATAGTATGAGAATTGAAGGAGGTGAGGTATGTACCTCTACTCAAAAGGAATCTTATCTCTGTTGGTGCTTTGGAAGCATTGGGTCTTGTGATATCTGTACGAAATGGTGTTCTCAAGATGATCAAAGTCTCGATGGTAGTAATGAAGGGCGTCCGCCGGGACAATCTCTACTACTTGAAGGGTAGTATGGTTACAGGTCAGGTGGAGACTTCTAGTTCTTCAGATGATGGTTGCACAAAGGTCTAGCAAGTGAAGGTCGGACATGGAGGAGAAAAGTCTTTGCGAGCTCCTGCAAAGAAGGGATCATTGGAAGGTGCTGCTACCTGCAATTTAGAAGGTGAACACAGCGTTCTGGATAAGAATAAGGTGAAATTCAGCACCAGTACTCACCGCTCAGAAGGTCTTCTTGATTGTGTTCACGTAAGCGTTTGGGAACCTGCTAAGACTGCATCGCTTGGAGGTCAGAGGTACTTTGTCTATTTTATTGATAGTTTATCTAGGCATTGTTGGATATATCCCTTGAGATAAAGGTGCGAAGCCCTAGATATGTAGGTGAAGTGGAGAGGAAGAATGAAAAAGCAGATAGGTAGGAAGATCAAGGAGCTACAAATTGGTAATGTTGGAAGAGACATGAACCAATTCCTACGATTTGGCCAGAACACCGGTATTGGTACTCACTTCACAGAAGGTATACATGGGTTGGCTAAGGAAGTAAACCGTTCCTTGCTGGAGAAGGTTCGGTGGTTGTTATCTAATGCAAGATTAGACAAATCGTTTTGAGCTGAGGCGATTGTGTATGCTAGCCATCTCATAAATGGATCGACTGCGATAGGAGGTAAAAATCCATTAGAAATTTGGTTTAGAAAAGCTGCTCAAGATTATGGTTTGCTGCGAAAATTTGGAAGTCCGACCTACTTCAGTGCCAAGGATGGCAAGGTGAATCCGCAAACAAAGAAGTTTGTGTTTTTGAGTGTCAAAAGGAATATGAAAGGCTACAGGTTGTGGGACCCCGAAAACAAGAAGATCGTGTTGAGTAGGAATGTCGCATTTGATGAGACTTCAGTGTTGAAGTCTACCGTCTCTCAGCAGGTGGAGAGGACGGAGACCAAGGAAGTATCGCAGCGGGTGGAGCTTGATGCTATTCCACCATCTCCAGTTGGTTCGGCATCAGTGAAGACTTCACCGGATGTGACACCGGGTGGAGATCATGTAGCCAGGGTTGATGCTGAACAGGTTGAAGATATTGATGAGAATGTCAAATTGTTTGCAGCCATTGGAACCAAGGTAAAACAGCTCGTGGGTAAGAAGCATGAATCTCAAGCTTGTGATTGCGACAAGCTAAAGTTAAAGGCCGTTGTTCTCCATGATGGTCGTGAGGAGGTTCATATGACTCAGCCGATAGGTTCATTGCTGCAGATCCAAGTACAAGTGCTTGAGCTTGATGGAGCTCATTTGAATGAACTAGGGTTGGCTTGATCCTTTGGGCAAGGTACGTAGGCAGCCGTAAAGGCGCAACCACATTTGGTGATGCAACCCATATGAAGCTGTTTTGGGTTCTCGAGAAGCTGATTGGGACTTCACGTAGAGGTGAAGAGTTAGACTTCATGTAGAGGTGAGGTGTTGTGATCTCGATGAACAGTTGATCTTCTGGTGAGAAGATGGTTAAGCCTGCATAGGAGGGGTGTGCATTCAGTTTGTTGAAGCCGATGATGGTGTTCGGTGTGCTCTACTCAGACTTGGTTGGACCGTCAGTTGAAGACATGTAGATTGGATAGAGCCAGTCAATTGGAGAGTCAGTGTTGACTCATGATGAGTTCTTCGTGAGGTCATGTAGTTGCGGAGTAGGAGACACGTTCGGTGATCAGCATGTATGGAAGTTCTCCTAAGGTGAAGTGTAGGGAAGGCATGTGTGGTGCATCCCAGTTAATAGCTGAGCTACAGATTTCAAGCCGAGATCGTGTGTCGATTTCGTCTAGAGCGCGCAAGCCGAGATCGTGTGTCAATTTCGTCGAGATCGTGTGTCGATTTCGCCAGGTGATAGACTGGAGTTCGTTAGAGATCGGCTCAGATTTAAAAAATCTTCACCAAGGTGGAGAATTGTAGGGAGAGAGGAGATAGAGGAGTAGATGAAGTTAGCACAGAGATCGAAAATCAAAGGAGAAAGACGGTACATTGGAGCAGGCCAGATTGTGCACCAGGTCGGCCGCCCGGTCGACCGGTGGAGAAGAACGGTCGACCGCCCGGTCGAACGTGCACAGGAACATTTTGATCGACCGCCCGGTCGACCGTGGAAGGAAGCGATCGACCGCCCGGTCGACCGACTGACAAGGACTTAGTCTCGGTTGGGCGCGGTCGACCGGCGTGGTCGATCGTGGCATGGGTCGGTCGACCGACGGTCGACCGACAGACGCGTTTTGACTTTCCTTTTGGGATTCAGATTCCTTTTCTGGATGGAATCGAATTCAATCTGGGTTTCCTTAAATCTAGGGACTCTGTGGCTATAAATAAGGGCTAGAGCCCTCATGTATTATATCCCCAAGAATCTCCTCAAGTTTCCCTCTTGTATTAGTTTGTATTGATTGTTGAATCAATGAAATCTCTCTCTCCCTTGCCCCGAGGACGAAGGCACGTTGCCGAATCTCGTTAAATATTGTGTTGATTGCTTTTCTCTGTTGTTCGTTGTTCTGTCGTGTTGGTTACGTCTCTGGCTGCATCAAGTCTCCGCCTGGTGGGCAGATTCCTCAAGAGGGATTGTTGTCCCCCTGCGCACAACTGAGCCGGTCTCCGTGACGGGTCAGCTGTGAAAGATGACAGCTCGATTAAGGCATAAAGAGTAGACCAAGGCACATCATCCCTGCTGAAGATGGAGCTGATATCAGGGTCCCATGAGCTATCCAACTCGTAAGCAATGGAAGCAATCCCTTCAGAGCCCTATCGAAATCTTTAGGCCAAGCGTGCAACTTCTTCACAACCTCAGAGCGACTCATAACCATCACCTTATTATCAACCGCAAATTCCTGCAACGTACTATATGGGTATGCAGTAAATTTGTGGGTATCATTATAAATTGCTATCAGCCTAGTGATATCATCAATATATGTAACAGGAAAATGCAATAAAGTAGGCTCAACTATCTCATTCACGTCATCACTAACACTATCAGACATGAGAATTTTATCAATAACTAGTGTGTCGGCACCAACTGCTTTGTCTTCAATTATACTAACAGTCTTGGAAGGAACGTGGACTTTCTCAATAGCCTTCGAGACGTCAACTTCATCACTAGACACGATTTAACATGTTGACTCTTTGAAGGACACTAATAATCATAATGTCCATATCTCTCACATTTAGAACACTTAGTGTAACACCCCGCTCCCCGAATACGTACTTAGTTGCGTATTCATATTTTCTGATCATATTTTTTGATTTACTTCCTGTATTTGTTTTGTATTATGAGTTATTTATATGATCGTTTTGCCTTGGATCTGGATACGTGAACTCAGAGTCAGCCTTAATCTGAACCGGGAACCCGATCCTAGTGAATTGCTCGATTTGGTCTTTTCGTTATTCCAATTTGACCGATTTCAGTTTTAAACATCGTTTTCCAATATTTTAGACTTTCTATGATTTTCTGGAATTTTCCTGAATTAAATTGTAAATCTTCAAAACCGGGGTCGACCGATACCGCTGGACTGATTCTTGAATTTTAATTTACAAACGGAGTTGAATTTTAAGAAACGGCTTTCTCATAACTTCTTAAAATCACATTTTCTATTTAAATACTTTTTTTGAGAATTTTCTAAATTTATCAAAATTCCCCTGGATTTGGTGTCGGCCAGTATCACTGGTTGATTCCGGAATTTTAGTTTACAATTGGAATCAAATTTCTACATTCTGCTTTCATATTACCTCTTAGAATTATATTTTCTTCTTTTAGGCATTTTCTGAGATTTTTCAGATTTTATCAAAATCCGGCCGACCCGGTATAGACTAGTATTGACAGTTGACTTCAGGATTTTTATTTTGAAAATGAGATTGAATTTATGAAAACCGATTTCACCAAAAATCTTTATATAATATTTATTATTTTTGAGAATTTTTGGGAAGCTTTCCAAACTACTTTATTTTTTGGACTTTTCCGGAGTTTTCGGTGTTTTCCCAGATACCGGAATATTATCCAGATATTCTACTTTTCTCTTTTTCTCTCTCCTCGCTAGACGCGAGTTTCACCAACCTGGATTTAACATTTAATGCAGAGATCCTCTCCATGCTGCATTTAATGCATTTCAGATCAACTCCAATCAAGTCAATCTGACCTTTGTCCTTTCTGTAAACGCAGTATTCGCGTTTTTCCCAAACGTGAGTTTTCATCCTCGCGTCTGGGCAATTGCCAGACGCGAGTCTTTGTTGGTTGGGGACGCAGCCCATTTCCTTTGAAGGAAACGCATGATTCATTTGATATGAATGTCAAAGGCACTATTATAATAATAATTTCCATTCCTTTATATAAACCCCACTTTCTTTCTCTCTCTCTTTCATTTATTCTTCTTCTCCTCCCTTGTTTCCAGCCAACAGGCCACGAAATGGCAGCCATGAAAAACAGCTATGCTCCCTCCTTTGGCTAGCCATTCTCCACCTTCTTCACCTCCCTTTTCACCACCAACACCACCACCTCTTTCTCCTCCATCTCCTCCTTCATTCCAACAACAACTACAACCACAACACCACCTTCTTCTTCCTCTCTTTCCACCAAAACAACCCATTCTCACCACCACCTTCTCCACCATCTCCACCACCACATACTCCACCTTGGCCACCAACGACAATGTCATCTTCCTCTCCTCGTCGTGCTCTTTCCGACGAGCTATTGGTTCGCTCTCCGAAACACCATTTCCAAAACTCCATTTTCACCAAATGAACTACACTTGCACTCCAATAATGGTTTGGATGTGGAGCTTTGGCCACCTTTTCCGGCCATCTCCGGCCACTTCCGGCCACCTCCGGCCGCCGCCGGCGACCACCGGCCATGACCGACTACCACCCCTTCCCTTCTCTTCTTTCCTTTCCTTCTTTCTTTCTTTTCCTTCTTTCTTTCTTTCCTTTCTTTTTCCTTTCCTTTTCCTTTTCCTTCTCTTCTCTGTTTTTCTCCCAACCTGCGTCTCTCTCCCTATCAAACTTGCATCACCCTTCCCTGCGTCCCTCTCACTTCCTTCCCTGCGTCCCTCTCACTTCTTTCCCTGCGTCTCCCTTTTATTTCCTTGTCTCTATCTCCTTCTATGTTAATTGCTAGACGCAGCTCACCTTCGCGTCCAAGCAATTCTTTAACGCAGCCTTCGTGTTTTTGCATCGACGCGACGCGGAGCCCATGCCCGCATCTGTGTCCTTCTTATATCAACACGACGCGGAGCTCATACCCGCGTCTGTGTTCTTCTCGTGTTAACGCGACGCGGAACCCACGACCGCGTCCGCGTTCTCCTCGTGTCCTGACTTGAACGCGGGTCTCGAACCTCGCGTTTGTGGCATCTACGCGACGCGACTCCCGCGTCTGCGACCCCCGCATCTCACTCTCAAAACCCGCGTCTCCCTGTACACCCTCTCTCTCCCTGTACTCTCTCTCTCCAAGGACTTCTCTCTCTAGCTCTCACATTCTCTCTCCTCTCTCTCCTTCTCTTTCTCTCTCTTGATTTCCCCTCTCTCTATCACTTTCTCTCTAACGCGTTGACGCGTTGATTTCCTGGATTCCGGTGATCGGGGATTTCACTATGTTTTCTAATGACTTAGGCGAGTGTTCTCGCCTCCATTCGATTTTCCCCGCTTCGTCGGGTCGACTCATATTGGCATTATGTATCACTTAACATGTTACTACTTGATGCATGTTCCTGCTATGTTATCTCTTATCACTTGTCACCTGTTATGATATGACTTGTCACCTGTCTAATATCACCTCCAAGGCATATGACACATGACACCTGATATGCTGCTACTTGATACTTGTTCCTTGTTATGACATGACTTATAACCTGTCACCTACCCGATCATTTGTCACTGTCATGATTAAAACTTGATACCTGTTATGAATAACTCTCTACTCATGATTATCACATTACGGGAATGTAGTACCTGATCTCTTGTTGTGAACTCCCGTTATGCTGTTATGACTCCTGTTATGCCTGTTATGACTCCTGTTATGCCTATTATGTACTCCTGTTATGACCAGTTATGTTCCTACTCATTCCCATAATCTGATAATTATGTTTCATAAGCCATAAAAGGACAATCTACATGGGGAATGGGAGGAAGTGATGGATGCCGGTATGATGCCTTGCTTATAGTAATGGAATATAAAACTGACGATTCGTATTAGGGGGATTTAAGGACCCCAGAAGATGCGTGTTAGGGGCATTTCAGGCCCCCAATGGCTGTGTCCCGGGCGGTCGGGAACTACTATAAGTAGGAGCTATCAGTTCTTCATCAGCTTCCAATAACAACCTCGACTTACTTATATATGGATGTATGTGTGTTGAGATGTACACCAGGACACATACCTAGATATATGGGTCGGACGAGTAATAATAATAAAATGCCAAGATAATAACTTGTTATGTTGCTCTACAACTTGGTTATATCACTTGTCTCGCCACAATTGCTTTCATCAGGTTTTTACTTCGGATTTTCGGTTTTATGATTATTATATTATACATGTTCATGTCCTGCCTTTCCACTTATATTCTATTCACCAGTCTCCTGCTCTTGTGGTATTATACCATGTGCTTATCTATGCTCGCCACTTGGCTTCGCATCACCACTCGCCGGGGAGTTCTGACTCCTCTGGATCCTCATGTCCAGGTTTTGGAGCTTGGAGCGTGTGGATTCCCCCAGTTGCTGATCAGAGTGGCGCAGCGGTAGCGTGGATCTCCAGCAGACCGTTCAGAGCCCTAACCTTCCAGGCCCCCTGTGTGCCTCTCGAGTTTTCCTTTTGTAAACTCGTGAGTACCTTTGATACTGTTCACTCTTGTACATCCCTTTGTATTCTCGCATTTGCGCCTATCAGTGATGTAATATTATTGTAATATTTGTCACCTCTGGTGATAACTTTGTAATTGTACTCATGTGTTGGAATGTATAATGCACCACGTGCTTCCGTACTCTGATTCTTGCCTGTACTGACGCTTAGCGTATATACGTGGGGGTATTTCTGACCTGCGTATATACGTTGCAGTAACGTCTCCGTACCCGCCGGATCGGGGCGTTACAGGGTGGTATCAGAGCCTAGGCTCTCACATCCTCAGTACGTCCAGACGGCAAATTAATTGTAAAGAAATTTGCAACTGGAATGCATGAGTCCTGGTTATACAGTCCAACTACAAGTACAGAGTTATCTATTCTTTCTTGATCATCCTTCCTTTGATTCCTAACTTCCATCTTTCCCCTGTTTTGGTTTTTTGTAACCTTTATACCAACTTAAGATATGATAGACTAGAGAGGTAGTAGCTGGTTCTGAGTGAAGCTATTACATGATCTCTTCGGCCAACTCTATGAAGTTCGGGTATTCTCAGGATTGGTCCACGATCGGGTTATCTTTCAGAAGGAGGACTATCAGGGTTTTCTTTATCTTCAGTATTATGGCTTATTCTCGGAGAGCTATCAAGTATGCAGTACAACTGGAATTCTATTGCAAAGCAATGATATCAGATCAGTATTATTTGGCATCGTTCGAAGATTTATACAGCAGGAAGAGCAGAAGATGTCTATATTCTGATTATTGTTCAGTCAACTTGAGAGCCCTACCTATAGTGCTTCATATCTTGATTGGTATAATTCCCATCACTGTCCCTCTTGTGTTCATCTTCTCCTTATCGAAATTGCGAGGACGCAATTTTTTATAAGGTGGATGGAGTGTAACACCCCGCTCCCCGAATACGTACTTAGTTGCGTATTCATATTTTCTGATCGTATTTTTTTGATTTACTTCCTGTATTTGTTTTGTATTATGAGTTATTTATATGATCGTTTTGCCTTGGATCTGGATTCGTGAACTCGGAGTCAGCCTTAATCTGAACCGGGAACCCGATCCTAGTGAAATGCTCGATTTGGTCTTTTCGCTATTCCGATTTGACCGATTTCAGTTTTAAACATCGTTTTCCAATATTTTAGACTTTCTATGATTTTCTGAAATTTTCCTGAATTAAATTGTAAATCTTCAAAACCGGGGTCGACCGATACCGCTGCTCGAATCTCAAATTTTTAATTTACAAACGGAGTTGAATTTTAAGAAACGGCTTTCTCATAACTTATTAAAATCACATTTTCTATTTAAATACTTTTTCTGAGAATTTTCTAAATTTATCAAAATTCCCCTGGATTTGGTGTCGGCCAGTATCACTGGTTGATTCCGGAATTTTAGTTTACAATTGGAATCAAATTTCTACATTCCGCTTTCATATTACCTCTTAGAATTATATTTTCTTCTTTTAGGCATTTTCTGAGATTTTTCAGATTTTATCAAAATCCGGCCGACCCGGTATAGACCGGTATTGACAGTTGACTTCAGGATTTTTATTTTGAAAATGAGATTGAACTTATGAAAACCGATTTCACCAAAAATCTTTATATAATATTTATTATTTTTGAGAATTTTTGGGAAGCTTTCCAAACTACTTTATTTTTTGGACTTTTTCGGAGTTTTCGGTGTTTTCCCAGATACCGGAATATTATCCAGATATTCTACTTTTCTCTTTTTCTCTCTCCTTGCTAGACGCGAGTTTCACCAACTTGGATTTAACATTTAATGCAGAGATCCTCTCCATGCTGCATTTAATGCATTTCAGATCAACTCCAATCAAGTCAATCTGACCTTTGTCCTTTCTGTAAACGCAGTATTCGCGTTTTTCCCAAACGCAAGTTTTCATCCTCGCGTCTGGGCAATTTCCAGACGCGAGTCTTTGTTGGTTGGGGACGCAGCCCATTTCCTTTGAAGGAAACGCATTTGATATGAATGTCAAAGGCACCATTATAATAATAATTTCCATTCCTTTATATAAACCCCACTTTCTCTCTCTCTCTCTCTTTCATTTATTCTTCTTCTCCTCCCTTGTTTCCAGCCAACAGGCCACGAAATGGCAGCCATGAAAAACAGCCATGCTCCCTCCTTTGGCTAGCCATTCTCCACCTTCTTCACCTCCCTTTTCACCACCAACACCACCACCTCTTTCTCCTCCATCTCCTCCTTCATTCCAACAACAACTACAACCACAACACCACCTTCTTCTTCCTCTCTTTCCACCAAAACAACCCATTCTCACCACCACCTTCTCCACCATCTCCACCACCACATACTCCACCTTGGCCACCAACGACCATACCATCTTCCTCTCCTCGTCGTGCTCTTTCCGACGAGCTATTGGTTCGCTCTCCGAAACACCATTTCCAAAACTCCATTTTCACCAAATGAACTACACTTGCACTCCAATAATGGTTTGGATGTGGAGCTTTGGCCACCTTTTCCGGCCATCTCCGGCCACTTCCGGCCACCTCCGGCCGCCGCCGGCGACCACCGGCCATGACCGACTACCACCCCTTCCCTTCTCTTCTTTCCTTTCCTTCTTTCTTTCTTTTCCTTCTTTCTTTCTTTCCTTTCTTTTTCCGTTCCTTTTCCTTCTCTTCTCTGTTTTTCTCCCAACCTGCGTCTCTCTCCCTATCAAACTTGCGTCACCCTTCCCTGCGTCCCTCTCACTTCCTTCCCTGCGTCCCTCTCACTTCTTTCCCTGCGTCTCCCTTTTATTTCCTTGTCTCTATCTCCTTCTCTGTTAATTGCTAGACGCAGCTCACCTTCGCATCCAAGCAATTCTTTAACGCGGCCTTCGTGTTTTTGCATCGACGCGACGCGGAGCCCATGCCCGCATCTGTGTCCTTCTTATACAACACGACGCGGAGCTCATGCCCGCGTCTGTGTTCTTCTCGTGTTAACGCGACGCGGAACCCACGACCGCGTCCGCGTTCTCCTCGTGTCCTGACTTGAACGCGGGTCTCGAACCTCGCGTTTGTGGCATCTACGCGACGCGACTCCCGCGTCTGCGACCCCCGCGTCTCACTCTCAAAACCCGCGTCTCCCTATACACCCTCTCTCTCCCTGTACTCTCTCTCTCCATGGACTTCTCTCTCTAGCTCTCACATTCTCTCTCCTCTCTCTCCTTCTCTTTCTCTCGCTTGATTTCCCCTCTCTCTATCACTTTCTCTCTAACGCGTTGACACGTTGATTTCCTGGATTCCGGTGATCGGGGATTTCACTATGTTTTCTAATGACTTAGGCGAGTGTTCTCGCCTCCATTCGATTTTTCCCGCTTCGTCGGGTCGACTCATATTGGCATTATGTATCACTTAACATGTTACTACTTGATGCATGTTCCTGCTATGTTATCTCTTATCACTTGTCACCTGTTATGATATGACTTGTCACCTGTCTATTATCAGCTCCAAGGCATATGACACATGACACCTGATATGCTGCTACTTGATACTTGTTCCTTGTTATGACATGACTTATAACCTGTCACCTACCCGATCACTTGTCACTGTCATGATTAAAACTTGATACCTGTTATGAATAACTCTCTACTCATGATTATCACATTACGGGAATGTAGTACCTGATCTCTTGTTATGAACTCCCGTTATGCCTGTTATTACTCCTGTTATGCCTGTTATGACTCCTGTTATGCCTATTATGTACTCCTGTTATGACCAGTTATGTTCCTACTCATTCCCGTAATCTGATAATTATGTTTCATAAGCCATAAAAAGGACAATCTACATGGGGAATGGGAGGAAGTGATGGATGCCGGTATGATGCCTTGCTTATAGTAATGGAATATAAAACTGACGATTCGTGTTAGGGGGATTTAAGGCCCCCAGAAGATGCGTGTTAGGGGGATTTCAGGCCCCCAATGGCTGTGTCCCGGGCGGTCGGGAACTACTATAAGTAGGAGCTATCAGTTCTTCATCAGCTTCCAATAACAACCTCGACTTACTTATATATGGATGTATGTGTGTTGAGATGTACACCAGGACATATACCTAGATATATGGGTCGGACGAGTAATAATAATAAAATGCCAAGATAATAACTTGTTATGTTGCTCTACAACTTGGTTATATCACTTGTCTCGCCACAATTGCTTTCATCAGGTTTTTACTTCGGATTTTCGGTTTTATGATTATTATATTATACCTGTTCATGTCCTGCCTTTCCACTTATATTCTATTCCACCAGTCTCCTGCTCTTGTGGTATTATACCATGTGCTTATCTATGCTCGCCACTTGGCTTTCGCATCACCACTCGCCGGGGAGTTCTGACTCCTCTGGATCCTCATGTCCAGGTTTTGGAGCTTGGAGCGTGTGGATTCTCCCAGTTGCTGATCAGAGTGGCGCAGCGGTAGCGTGGATCTCCAGCAGACCGTTCAGAGCCCTAACCTTCCAGGCTCCCCTGTGTGCCTCTCGAGTTTTCCTTTTGTAAACTCGTGAGTACCTTTGATACTGTTCACTCTTGTACATCCCTTTGTATTCTCGCATTTGCGCCTATCAGTGATGTAATATTATTGTAATATTTGTCACCTCTGGTGATAACTTTGTAATTGTACTCATGTGTTGGAATGTATAATGCACCACGTGCTTCCGTACTCTGATTCTTGCCTGTACTGACGCTTAGCGTATATACGTGGGGGTATTTCTGACCTGCGTATATACGTCGCAGTAACGTCTCCGTACCCGCCGGATCGGGGCGTTACACTTAGCCTTAGCATTGACTAGCGTTTTGAAAGTCAAGTCCAACTTTAATGCAACATCAAAGGCCTCTTCAATAGTGTCTAAGTCAAAGGGAACCTTAATGCAACATTAAAGGCCTCTTCAACAGTGTCTAAGTCAAAGGGGTCAGTAATCATAGCACGTTTTATATTAGGTAGTAAATCTCAAACAAACCTAGTTACAGTATCAGGAGGGTGCTCTCTCACTTTATTACGATGGATTAAGTCCTTAAATATGATAATATAATCATGAACGGACATATAACCCTGATGGAGGTTGTGTAGCTGGTCTAAGTAGGGGTTCTTATAATGCTGACTAGTCATAATGGCTCAAGCAAATAAGCAGATGCAGTGAAGAACCCTAGAGTCAGGTAAATTAAATGTATGCACTAAATGAACAAAACATCTTAAAGTTTAAGTTCTAAATGCAAAGAGAAATGCATTCCTAAAATGATGAAAAGTGATAAATGCTGATGCAACCACTAGATCGAAGAAAATAACATTTCAACTAACAAATTATAGCAATTCATATAGTAGTTGCAAGTAATCTAATAGTTAACAATTCAGGTCAAGTTAGAATATCACCTCGAGAATGGAGCAAATCGGGCGCTAATCGGGACAGAAACAAGCTCTGGACTGTGATGCGTTGATCTGCTGAGCTGAATCTGGCAGACGACCGAAGTTTGAATTAGAATATAAAGGCTATAGATGTGTAGTGTTGCTCTCCACGAATCCGCTGCTTAAAAAAAGGGCTCGAATCGAGCTTAAAACGAGCTCAGAATGGACGAATGTTGGGCTTTTGGGGGACATGTAACCGGGAGGTTACTGTTCACATGAACAATAATCTTTTTCTTTTTTGTTATTTTGTTTTTCTATTTTTTTTCTATTTTCTGTTTTTTTTCTTTTTTTTTTCCTTCTGTTTTTTTTCTGTTTTTCTGTTTTCCTCTTTTTTTTTTTGTAAAATAGATCTAGATCTAAATCTAGATCTAACAGTAATCGATTTTTTTGCTAAGTAGATCTAAATCTGAATCTAGGATTTGGGGAATAGAAGAAATTCGAAGGGATTGCAATCACCTTCGAATACAAATAAAAAAGAAAAAAACTAGGGTTTTACAAGAAATAAAATGAAAAAGAGAGATTAGAGTTGGAGAAAGAACCAAATAATTTTGGGCTTCGCACCCCTTACGCGGGCTTCACACTACTTACACCACAGGCTTAACACCCCTTACACCACGGGCTTCGCACTCAAATACTTAAGAGCACTCTCAAGAGAATTTTAACTGGAAAAAGTTTTAATTATTCATTGTCTACTTATTCATTGAGTTGAGCCTTTTTATATAGGCTCTTACAAAGTGAACTTCTCGAATATAACCGATGTGGTACTAAGAGCAAAATAGACAAAATACAACAGCTCAAATTAAGTTAAGATATGAAAAGACAACTGGCAACTGACATGATGTCCTCATCATCAAATCACCATTACTGCACATCTCACAACCTTTGCTATTTAGTTTACTGAAAAGATTAAGGAAGTTTTAGCAACTCATTAGACTAACAAACAACAGTTATGTGTATTAGTATTATACCTCTCCCTCAAATAATCTACCGAGTGTTTAGTGTTTACCCACGTGCTTTACTAATTTGTATGTTTGTTTCGCCGCAAAACGCCGCAAAACGCAAGTCGTAAAATTTCTTTTCCATTTTCCGTTGTTTGTTTCGTTGAAAAATAAGTTGCAAAATGCAACTTTTCGTTTCCCACTTGCAGTTGCTACAGTTAAATTTGTGGTCATGTAAATCTCACTTTTACACTCATATTTTCCCACTTGCAGTTGCTACAGTTAATTTTGTGGTCATGTAACTCTCACTTGTAGTACACTTACAGTTCAAAACAGTTACTTGATAATCAATATATAATTTAATATTATTAAATATTTAATATTTTAAATAGTGTTCAATTTCTTATTTAATTATTTTATATTTTTAATCTTTAATTTTTTTATTGTTTTTAATATTGTTTTAATATTTAATATTTTACTATTTTAATTTAATATTTTTATTTAATACTTTATTATTTTATTAATACTTATTCCATTATTTATTATTTTATTTAGAGTTAATATTTTATTAATATAACAATATTATACTTTAAAATAAAATTACTATATATTTAATTATTTATTTTTTAATATAAAAAATTACTTTATTAATATCATAATATATTTTATTATTATATTAATATTTTATTATGTTAATATTGTAATAATAATTCAGTATAATAATACTATAATGATTATTTATTATTAAATTATAATTATATTTTATTTTGTTAATTTTATATTTCTATAATATTACCATAATATTATAATAAAATTTATATTAAAATAATTTTCAAGTATTTTTAATATTATAATATTATAACTATATTTTATTATTGTTGTAAGATTTTTTAATATTTATATTTTATTAGTATTCTTAAAATTTTATTAATGTTCTTTAGATTTTCTTAAAATTTTATATTATTTATTTAGTTAATATTTTTGTAATATTTTACTATTTATACTAATATTTTATTAATATTATTGTTATAAATAAAATATTAAGATTATTAATTTTTTATCTCAAATTTATTAATACAATTTAATTTGCAATAGTAGATTTAATTTAATAGTATTTATAATATTTAAATTACTGCTACAGTTAATTTTGTGGTCAACTTTTCCACTTACACTTTTATATTACCAACCAAATACCGTAAAACACAATATACTTTACCATTTACACTTTCACTTTATCAATCAAACACCGTAAAACACAATATACTTTTCCATTTACACTTCACTTTATCAACCAAACACCGTAAAACATAATATATTTTCTCTGCTACAGTTCACTTTTTCCATTCTCATTTTACGACTTACGACTTGCGACGTTTTGCAACGAAAAAAACATGCCCTAATTTGTATAGAAAATTTGTAAACAAAGAGAATCGGAGGGGTCTCAACCTGATCCTTATTCGATCTTCTAAATTATCAAATGCTAGAATCTATATAATCAGTTGGCTAATCTCAATCATATCTCAATTATATGCATATAATTTTTGTTTCTTGGCCAAATAATTAGAGAATAAGCCACGAAAGGAGATCACCAACCCAAATCATTATAGTTAACAATTATAATAAGGCACTATCAGCAAGAATAATGAAAATGAACAAAACGACCGCAGATCAAACGGAATACAACTTCAGTATTATGCTTGGATTTGGCTAGGGAAAATTAACAGGTTAGCTGCTATTGTGCTTTTTTTTTGAGAAAAATATTTGCTAGATTATAATATATGTATACGTGAATGCACATGAGAGGCATGCTTCCGGATTAATTATGTTTCTGATTAGTTGTTGCATTGTATATACTAGGTTCTTTTTGAATATTCATTATTCTTGGTGATCCACGTACGAATGAACAAAGGAATCATGCATACACAAAGCAACAAATTCTTTTTTTTTTTTTTTTTTTGGATAAACCGTGAGGTAGAAAATACCCCATAAGAACTTAACGAAATATTCCCAAAAAAGAATGGCACAAACTTGCATGGAATACAAATAAACAATTTGATCATTCAAAAGAAAAAAGAAAGAGAAAAAAGAAAAAAAATGAAGCCTTCGTAATACCCTCAGCGAAGTCGTGACTTCTCCTCTTCACCGTAAATGCGTCGTTTGCAGTTCAGACCCATCCAATCCTTTTTCGAATCTCTTGCTAGCACCTACAAGACATCTGCAGCTCACATTCAGTCAACCCGTGACCGAAAACCTAACACCTAAGTCGTGACATCTCCCGTCCAGCGCAGTTGCAGTATTTGGAGTTTAAAACCGGTCATCTCTTAGCTGGCCACCCTCAATACGGTGTCTGCAGCTCTAACTGGATCTCAAAGCAACTAATTCTCACATCAATAAAATTCAAGCTATGATTTTCTCTCTCTCTCTCTCTCTCTGTCTGTGTGTGTGTAAGTGTGTGTGTGTGTTGGGGGGGGGGGACTTGTGTCATTTTGGAAGGATTCGAGAACGAATCATTCCCACTCAAATTCAACCCTATGACATCTGAATGCAAGATTCACTCCGTTGAAGTTGATCTAAATTATTTCAAGTAATTAAAAATAAAAAATCATGTATTTTGAATACTTTTTACTCATCCATCATGTAGGTACAAATAGTAAGTTGATTAGTTTAACAGTATAGAATATTTAAAGTCTAACAAAAATTGATGCGGAAGGGATTTTAAGTGTTTAGATCATGATGAAATAACTGAATTAAGAATTTGTATGTCTAAATATATAGATCTAAGCAATATGTTATTTTCGGCCGTTCCTTTTATGCCTACTTGATGGATGGGTAAAAAGTATTCAAAATATATAATTTTTTATTTTTAGTTACTTGAAACAATGTAGATCAACTACAACGGAACGGATCTTGCATTCGGATGTATTTGATTTATATTTGAGTGGGAAGGATTCAGCCTTGAATCCTTCCAGATGACACAAATCTCTCTCTAAATATATAAAGATATATGAAAAAATTGCTTCTAGTAGTTCTCCTTAAATTGTGAGACGGCCTAAAATCTCACCGTGAAATATTGTTGGAGGAGAGATGATAAAGGAGATGTCAAGCAGCTGTAGAAGAGTGCCAAGTTCCGTCGAGGATCGCCAAGGAAATCGACGATAAGGGCAAAGGGACAGCAGCAGAAAACAGCAGAGAAAATAGGAGTCAGAAGAGTCGGTCGACCGGCCCGGTCGACCGACGTGCACAGCATGCACAGGAAGGGTCGCGGTCGACCGGCCCGGTCGACCGCAGGGCTCTGACTGACAAACACCCAACTCTCGGGTTTGCGCGGTCGACCGGCCCGGTCGACCGGAAGCCCTTGACTGACAAACCCCAACTCTCGGGTTTGCGCGGTCGACCGGCCCGGTCGACCGGTATTGGAGAATTGGGAGGTCGGTCGACCGTCCCGGTCGACCGACACGCGGGTTCTGGGTTTTTTCTGCTGATCCGTTGTATGAGGTATTTAAGCCTAAAGGATTTCTAGGGTTTGTATCTCTGCGAAAATTGTATTTGTTTGAGTTCTCTTGCATTCAAAGAGACTAAGAGCAACTTGTATTCATCTTCCTAATAGTAAACCTCTCCATTGATTGCCCCGAGGACGTAGGCACGTTGGCCGAACCTCGTTAAACTTTGTGTTTGTGATTTGTGCGTTTTCTCTTGTGATTGCATTGTGCTGGAGATCTAGGGATTCTCTATTGGTTCGTTGTTGTGATTTGTCTGCGCGCACAACAAGTGGTATCAGAGCTTCAGGCTACGCTTGGGATTCTGAGGATTCGAAGGGCTCCAGATCTGATCAGGTGGAGATCGTGTGTCGATCTCAGGTCAGAGGTATTGGTGTTCGAGGAGATCGTGTGTCGATCTCAGGAGGACGCAAGGAGGGCTTGTTGAATCAGTGTTTGGAGTAGATCCGGTGAGAAACTCGATCTAGGGTTTCAAGAGGCAGGTAAAAAATCTCATTTTTATCTGAGTAGAGATCTATTTTCAATTGGGTTATTCTTCCGCATAAATAGAGAATCAAAAGAAGACCTCAATGGCAGAAGAAACTACTTCCGTTAAAACAATGAATCACTCAAGAATTGAAGTTGTTAAGTTCAATGGAACTAATAATTTCGGGATGTGGAGGTGTGAGGTTATGGATGCACTGAATGCACAGAACCTCGAGGACACGCTCCTACTGGAGAGAAAGAAGATCACTACCACTGATGAAGAGTGGGCGAAGATGAACAGGTCGGCATGTGGCTTGATACGTTCATGCTTGTCACAAGACATCAAATATCTTGTACAACATGAGACGTCAGCGAAGAAACTGTGGAATACTCTTGAGAAGAAGTACCTGACAAAGAGTGTGGAGTCTAGGTTGCAACTTAAGAGTAAGCTGTATCAGTTCAGGATGCAGAGGGGAAGCACAGTAAACGAGCACATCAACCGATATACGAAGCTTCTTACAGACTTGCTAAATGTGGATGTCACTATAAGTGAGGAAGACAAGTCAGTCATTCTCCTGAACTTACTCCCACCGGAGGAGTATGAGACATTCACTATGACATTCATAAATGGAAGGCAAACCTTAGTTTATGATGAAGTGTCGTCAGCACTGATGAGTTATGAGACAAGGAAGAATGAGAGACATTCAGGTCGGTCTAGTTCATCAGCAGAGGCTTTGGAAGTAAGAGGCAGGAGTTTATCGAGGAAAGGCAAGGAGGTGAGAGGAAGATCGAAGTCTAAGTCGGGCTTCAGGGATCTTAAGAAAAATCAGTGCATGTTCTGCAAAGAGATTGGGCACTGGAAGGTTGACTGTCCAAAGTACAAGGGGAAGAAGAAGGAATCAAAGTCTGAGGCAAATCTGGCAAGAGTGACAAAGGCTGCAATCGGTAAATCACAGGCAGATGGTTCAGATTCAGATCTTCGGTGTTCTCCTTTTCAGTGACCGCTCCTGTCGTAGGCTACTCGGGGGATAACGAGTGGATCCTGGACACAGGTGCTACATATCATGTATGCCCTAATCGAGATTGGTTTACCAGTCTTGAGAAGTTGGAGGGATGTTCGGTCGTCATGGGCGATGATCATCCGTGCATCATGGAGGGTGTAGGCACTATTCCGATCAGGATGTTTGATGGGATGGTGAGGGAGCTGAAAGAAGTGAGATATGTACCTCAGCTGAAGAGGAACTTGATCTCTGTGGGTGCTTTGGAATCATTGGGGCTCAGTGTGTCTATTAAAGAAGGTGTTCTTAAAATGACAAAGGGCTCAATGGTGGTGTTGAAGGCCGACCGCCGGAACAATTTGTATTACTTGAAGGGTAGTACAGTGACAGGGCAGGTGGCAGCTTCTACCAGTCAGAAGGAAGATCTAACCCGGCTATGGCACATGAGGCTGGGACATGCAGGGGAGAAATCGATGCAAGCTCTTGTGAGGAAAGGGCTGCTGAAGGGTGCAGAGACCTGCAAATTGGATCTGTGTGAACATTGCATCATCGGCAAGAAGAAGAAGGTGAAGTTTGGTACAGCTTCACACTGCACTGAAGGCATTCTTGATTATGTTCACACGGATGTCTGGGGACCTTCCAAGACTGCATCAATTGGAGGTAACCACTATTTTGTGTCGTTCATTGATGACTATTCTAGGCGATGTTGGGTGTACACTATGCGACACAAAAGTGAAGTCCTAGAATTGTTTGTGAAGTGGAAGGCTAATCAGGAGAGAAGCACGGGAAGGAAAGTCAAGGTCCTCCGTTCTGACAACGGAGGAGAGTACAAGTCAGATCCGTTCCTACAGCTATGTCTAGATGAGGGCATAGAGAGACACTTCACAGTAAGGGAAACTCCGCAACAGAATGGGGTGGCTGAAAGAATGAACCGGACTTTGCTAGAGAAGGTTCGGTGCATGTTGTCAAATGCAGGACTGCCAAAGAAGTTTTGGGCTGAAGCTTTGGGGCATGCATGCCATCTCGTGAACAGGTTGCCGTCATCTGCAATAGGGGGGAAGACTCCTCTGGAAGCTTGGTCAGGAAAAGATGCTGTGGACTATGATTTGCTACGGGTCTTCGGATGTCCAGCCTACTACCATATCAAAGAAGACAAGTTGGATCCGAGAGCAAAGAAAGGGGTGTTCATTGGCTTCAAGCGAGGAACCAAGGGGTTCAAGATTTGGGACCAACAGGACAACAAGTTCATAATCAGCAGGGATGTCACATTTGATGAGGCTTCGTTGATGAAGCCTACGGTCTCTCAGCAGGTGGAGACCAGCAAGACCAAGGAGCTATTGCAGCAGGTGGAGAGTGATGCAGATCCACCATCTCTAGAGGATTCAGTGTCTGTGAAGATCATTCCTGAGGTGACACAGGGAGGGGATCAAGTTGCAGAAGAAGATACTGAAGTTGTTGAAGAGGATCAGGAGCAAGTCATGGATATTGTTCCAGATCTCACTGCAGTTGGAAGACCAAAGAGGAATACTAGGAAACCTGGTTGGCTCACCACCGATATGGTTGTTGCATATGCACTTCCAGTTGTTGAAGAGGCTATTCCATCTACTTTCAGGGAAGCTGAAATCAGTTCAGAAGCTGAGTTATGGAAAGGGGCCATGGATGAAGAGATGAAATCTCTTTACAAGAACAACACATGGGAACTTACCAAGTTGCCAAAGGGGAAGAAGGCCATAGGGTGCAAGTGGGTATTTGCTAAGAAGCAGGGATCTCTTCAGGAAGATACAGTGCGCTACAAGGCAAGGCTGGTGGCTAAAGGCTACGCACAGAGAGAAGGAATTGACTACAATGAGGTGTTCTCCCCGGTAGTGAAACACTCGTCTATTCGGATTCTATTGGCTTTGGTGGCGCAGAATGAGTTGGACCTTGACCAACTTGATGTCAAGACCGCCTTTCTCCACGGCGATCTTGAGGAGGAGATCTACATGACTCAGCCCACAGGTTACAAAGCTGCAGGGAAAGAAGAGTTGGTATGTAAGCTGAAGAAATCGCTGTATGGTTTGAAACAGTCTCCTAGACAGTGGTACAAGCGATTTGACAGCTTCATCAGGAAGAAGAAGTACACTAGAAGCCATTTCGATCCATGTGTGTACTACAACAAACTACCATCAGGTGAATATATCTATCTACTTCTTTATGTAGATGATATGCTGATTGCTTCTAGGTCGAGATCTGCTATTGATTCTCTGAAGAAGATGTTATCGTCAGAGTTCGAGATGAAGGACCTGGGGGAAGCAAGGAAAGTATTAGCATGGAGATCACAAGAGACAGGAAAGCTGGAAGGATCAGTTTGACTCAGAAGGGCTATCTGGAGAAGGTACTGCAGAGGTTTAATATCGGAAAGGATACTAAGTCTGTTAGTACACCAATGGCGTCGCACTTCAAATTGTCAGCGAAGATGTCTCCAAGGAGTGTTCAAGAGCGTGAGCATATGTCTCATGTTCCATATGCCAATGCGGTGGGTAGCTTGATGTATGCAATGGTGTGTACGAGGCCAGATATTTCACAGGCAGTCTCCATGGTGAGTCGATACATGCATGATCCTGGACAAGGTCATTGGGAAGCTGTGAAATGGATTCTGAGGTACATCAAGGGAACTGTTGATGTAGGCCTGGTATTTGAGAAGGAAAACACCGGAAAGCAGGAATGCATAGGTTATGTGGATTCAGACTATGCAGGTGATCTTGACAAACGCCGGTCGACGACGGGATATGTCTTCACATTCTCACAGGCACCGGTGAGTTGGCGCTCCACACTTCAGTCTACCGTCGCGTTGTCGACCACAGAGGCTGAATATATGGCTTTGACAGAGGCCATGAAGGAGGCAATCTGGCTTCAGGGATTGCTTGATGATCTGGGCGTGGAACAGGATATTTTGAAGATAAACTGTGACAGCATGAGTGCCATCTACTTGGCAAGGAACCAGGTCTATCATGCAAGGACGAAGCATATTGATGTCAGGTATCATTTTGTACGGGAGATTCTAGAAGAAGGTGACATTGACTTGTTGAAAGTTCACACTTCGGAGAATCCGGCCGATATGCTTACAAAGGTGGTGACGGGAGTGAAGTTTGCACACTGCAAAGACTTGCTCCATGTCCTTCAGGTGAAATGAGCTTGCTGAAGCTCATTTGGGTGAACTACGGACGGCTTGATCCCTTGGGCAAGGGGTACGTAGGCAACCGGGTTGGTGCAGCCGCTATTGAGTCGGAATTCGGCTCAGATTTGAAAATCTTCACCGAGGTGGAGAATTGTTGGAGGGGAGATGATAAAGGAGATGTCAAGCAGCTGTAGAAGAGTGCCAAGTTCCGTCGAGGATCGCCAAGGAAATCGACGATAAGGGCAAAGGGACAGCAGCAGAAAACAGCAGAGAAAACAGGAGTCAGAAGAGTCGGTCGACCGGCCCGGTCGACCGACGTGCACAGCATGCACAGGAAGGGTCGCGGTCGACCGCAGGGCTCTGACTGACAAACACCCAACTCTCGGGTTTGCGCGGTCGACCGGCCCGGTCGACCGGAAGCCCTTGACTGACAAACCCCAACTCTCGGGTTTGCGCGGTCGACCGGCCCGGTCGACCGGTATTGGAGAATTGGGAGGTCGGTCGACCGTCCCGGTCGACCGACACGCGGGTTCTGGGTTTTTTCTGCTGATCCGTTGTATGAGGTATTTAAGCCTAAAGGATTTCTAGGGTTTGTATCTCTGCGAAAATTGTATTTGCTTGAGTTCTCTTGCATTCAAAGAGACTAAGAGCAACTTGTATTCATCTTCCTAATAGTAAACCTCTCCATTGATTGCCCCGAGGACGTAGGCACGTTGGCCGAACCTCGTTAAACTTTGTGTTTGTGATTTGTGCATTTTCTCTTGTGATTGCATTGTGCTGGAGATCTAGGGATTCTCTATTGGTTCGTTGTTGTGATTTGTCTGCGCGCACAACAAATATCTCTATGGAAGATCCACTCTATTCATTTTGATATACATATCCTAAAATGATTGTGTATAAAAAATCATGCACTTTTGATACTTTTTACCCATGCATCAAATGATTAAAAAAATGAACGATTTTCAACAGTAAAACATATGACACTGTTTGATCGATGGGTAAAAAAGTTCAAACTGCATGATTTTTTATATATAAGAATTTTAGGAAATGAAAATCATGATAAATGGAGTGGATTATTCATAGGAATGGTATATGGTGGGTTTTAGGCCACCTCCTTAAATTGTAATCTACGAAGACCTATTAGGAGTACTTTATCATATATATATATATATATATATATATATATATATATATATATATATAATATATATATATATATATATATATATATATATATATATATATATATAGGGGTTACTGTACCTCAACCGCCGGCTGAGAGAGTTTCTCAGCCGGCGGGACGTGGCAACATAATAGCTACGAACTTGTCATTAATTTTGGCGGACAAAAACCTGAAATATCCCGCCTAAATTACTCTCAGTCACCTCAACTTTGTATTTGACGAAAATACCCTCCCTCACAACTTTTTACCTTATGTAAAATATTTCCTTTCAAAAAAATTTACAGATCTATAATTTCACCGATCATTCTGAAGAGATTAGTTCTATTGTTTCACAAATTTGTTCCGTTTTTTAAATATTTGCTACACATGGCGCCAAAGAAATCATCCGCCGAAAAAGGTAATGGTGAAACAAAAGAATTTTTTTTTAGGGTTTGTGGATTTAATAGTTATAATTTTTTTCCAGATTTATTTCCGTTTCTGTCACTTTTTTTTTTGAAAACTTGGGACCATGGTCACAAATAAGAGAGAGATTCTAAAACTTGAGATCATGAATAAATTTTTAGATTTATAAATTTTGTAACACAGCGACAAAGGTCCAATTTTTTCAAGTTTTTTCATTTCTTTCTATTTCTACCATGGTCGCAGTTGTTTGGAAAAAGCGATGTAGATGTATGCGACCTTGCTCATAGTGTTTTAACAAAAAAAAATTTTTCATACACTTTATGTCGACCTGGGTCGCAGTTGTTAAAATTACAGTTGCCGATGTTTGCGACTTAGATCGTAGCGTTTTAAAATTTATTATTTTTTTTGACTTTGCGTTGTAGATGAATGCGACCTTGGTCGCAGTATATGAAACAACCTAGGTCGCAGTTGTTTAAATTTGTGATTTAGATGTTTGAGACTTCGGTCGAAGTTTTTTTACAAATCATTTGTTTTTCTTTCCCTTTTTTTGACGACATGGGTCGCAGTTGTTTCAACCTGCGTTGTAGAGTTATGCGACCTTGGTCGCAGTATATTAAACGTCATTTGTTTTTCATTCCCTTCTCTGTCGACCCGGGTCGCAGTTGTTTATATTTGCACTGTAGATGTATGCGACCTTGGTCGCAGTGTTTTAAAAATAATCAGTTTTTTATTCCCTTTTAATTTTTAAATAATCATTAAACTAAAGTTTTTAATGTTTCTTCATCTATAGGTAAACAACAACTGAAGGTTCGTCCTCTGAGATCGAGCCTGAAACCTATGTGCGAGTTCATTAAGAAATTCAAAAAGTACATTCAGGGCGATTTCATAGATGCCATCAAGAAGACCCCATTTGGCCCAATCTTCACATGGCCTTCTACAATGAGGAATTTGGGGGTGAAAAGGGTCTAAAATCAAACATTGCTGTACTGAGAATTTTAGACCAGTATGATAGGGATACAATGACCTTTAGAATTGGGGGCAAACAAATTGAGTTAACGGTGGAGGATGTTGCCCTAACTTTTGGTCTACCTATCATTGGGGCGGATTTTATTATGAATAAGACCTGTACAATGAAGGACAGAGGGGTTATAAAACATTATTTCCCTAATATAAAGAAGATCACGAAAGTATTTATTGAAGAAGCTTTGGATGATCTTCTGGTCAAGAAAAGAAGGAGGAGTGAATTAGATGTGACCAAGGATGAACAGCTTGAGCAGCAAATGACTTTAAATGAAATTATAAGAGACATGCAAAGACTTGCAGCTCAAGACTTTACTACAATAATCATCCTATACATGTCGGCCACTCTATTCTTTTCTGACAGTAAATGCACGGTGCCGTGGTATATTGTGGAACAGATTGCCAATATGCAGCTGATGAGGACAATATACTGGGCTAAAGTTGTTTGGCAATTCCTGATTGAGTCAATGGACATCTTCAGACACACCACGTACGAGCTGCAAGGATGCTCCGTGCAAATTATCGTAAGTATGAATATCAATTATGGCCAACATTGTATGAAATTTCCCGATATCTTGTGAATATTTGTGTAAACTAATTTGATTATGCATTTTGCAGTATTGGCTATGTGAGAGGGCTCTTATTTTTGAGCCAAGGTTTGGTATGGAGGACAAAACCCCACGCGCAGTAAGATGGGATCTCCAGAACATTAGCAGATCTCTGCTTGAAGTTGATCTAAATGAGCTTGACACAAATATAGTAAGTTTTAAAATATTAAATACCATATAGTGTTGATTAAAATTTTATACATTTAAATGGGGCCTCGGTTGCAGTTCTTTTTATTTGCAGTACAAATAGACTGCGACCATGGTCGCATTCTCTTGATAAATATCGTATACATAAACTGCGACCATGGTCGCAGTCTTGAGCTGCAAGTCTCCGCAGTTCATTTTATGTGCAGGACAAATAAACTGCGACCATGGTCGCAGTCTCTTCATAAATAGTTAATAAATAAACTGCGACCATAGTCGCAGTTAAATTATTTCATTGTTTTGGTTTTAACTTAATTTTTTTTCTTCAGATTTTGTGTCGAATGGCCAACATCTCTAATGATGAAAAAAATATGGTTGGCCTTCCTGTTGAAGGAGAAGAGGAGAAGGAAGAAGAAGAAGAAGAACAAGAAAATAAATATAATGAAGCTAACATCCGGCGGAAACGGAGCCAGAAGCGGCCGAAATAATTGAGCAAGAACAAACGAGTGAGCAAGAACCAACTTTTACAGGTTATTTGCCACCACCACGGGATGAACAAGCTGAAGAAATTGAAGTTTTGAGGAATCAAAATCAGTACTTGAGAGAATATGTTTCTCAGCTTGAAAGAAAAATTGAAAAAATGGAGACTGAGAACAGACTCAAGGCTGAATTAAAGAAAAAAAGAAGAGAAAGAAGAGAGAAGAAAAAAATTAAAAAAGCAGCAGAGGAAATTAAAAGTGAAAAAAGAAAAAGAAGAGCTGCTGAGAGCAGCCGCTGCTGCGGAGGAGAAGGAGAAGGAGAAGAGAAGGAGGGAAGAGGAGGAGCATGAGAGGAGAATGATGGAAGAAGAGGAGAAGGAGAAGGAGGAGAGGAGGAGAGAAGAGGAGGAGCAGGAAAAGGAGAAGAGAAGGAGGAAAGAGGAGGAGCATGAGAGGAGAAGGAGGGAAGAAGAGGAGAAGGAGAAGAGGAGGAGGGAAGAGGAGAAGCAGGAAAAGGAGGAGAGGAGGAGGGAAGAGGAGGAGAAGCAGAAGAGGAGGAGGGAAGAAGAGGACAAGGAAAAGGATGAGAAGAGAAGGGAAGAGGAGGAGCAGCAGAAGAGGAGGAGGGAAGAGGAGGACAAGGAGAAGGAGGAGAAGAGAAGGGAAGAGGAGGAAAAGCAGAAGAGGAGGGAAGAGGAGAAGAAGGAGAAGGAGAAGAGGAGAGAAGAGGAGGAGCAGGAAAAGGAGAAGAGGAGGAAGTTAGAAGAGGAGAAGAAGAGGCAGGAGAAAAAGAAGAAAGAGGGGGAAGAGAGGAAGGAGAGGATGAAAGAAGAGGAGAGGAGAAGGAAGGGAGAAGAGGAGAAGAAGCAGAAAAGGATGATGGAGCAGATGGAGAAGCAGGCTGAAGAGAAGAAGAAAAAAAATTGGAAGAGGATGAAATCAAGGGTTCTGAATTTATTGTAAATATTTCTGGGGAAGATATCCCCAGTTTTTCTTTAAATATAACTCAACAGATTAAAGAACTCCAGAAAGATAGAGCTTCTGAAGAAAAAATTCAAGAACAGACTCCGGCTCAGAAGCAATCCTTAAAAAGAAAAGTTTTGGATTACTCTAAAGGAACAATAGAAAGGGGAGTCAAAGAACGCAAGCGCGCTGAAAGAGATCGCGATGACTCCGACTTCGTTTATCCAAAACAGAAGAAGAAAATTAATGAACGTCCTCTTTCACAGCCTGCGGCTCAGACTTCTGCCACTGGTTTCGGCAACAAACAGATTTCCCACACTCAGCCAGAAACCAGGGGATTGACTGAAACCACAGCATACAGAATTCTGCAGCCCCATCAACAAGCTCTTATAAAAAATTTCTTGGATAAGGCCTTCTCTGAGTAAGTTAATTAATTTCATTATAAATCATATAAAAAACTATTAGATATTTATATAAGAACAATATAATTATTAATTTTGTTTTGAATATCTTGCAGTTCTACTGCATATCAGGATACCGACAACGGAATCATTGTTGCCAAAAATGACATTGAGGACTTGATGTTCAGTAGAGAGTTAGATGCGAATATAATTCATTTCTACATGCAGCATCTAGAGAAAAGAGGAGGATTAAAAAGTATATTCTTTCGGAGCGAAGCTTGGGTAAACATCTATTTTCTCCTTTACGCTTAAATGAAATTTCAATTTCCTAATTAATTTAGTGAATTAAATTTTTGAACGTTAAATATTCTACCAGTAGTCTTTACTGCTGTTTAGGCATAACGAATGTACTGCGACCAAGGTCGCAGTTCATAATTAAAATAATTCACCCGAATATCAATTTAAATTGAAGTTTACGACTTTGGTCGCAGTTACTTGCGGCAGTCTTAATCAACAACAACACTGCGACCTTGGTCGCTATGCATGTTAATACAAAAGATGAGTAGCTACCAAATGTACTGCGACCTAGGTCGCAGTCCTTGATAAAATTAATCACCACGAATCTCATTTTAGTAATGAAAGTATGCGACCTAGATCGCAATTCCTGGCGGTCTTTATCAATGACAACATTGAGACCTTGGTCGCTGCATATATTAATATAAAAGTCGGGGTTCATAAGAAATGCTTAAAAATTAAACATGAATACAGGTGATGGCGATGAAGGTCACAGCGTAAAAGTAGTTTAATCAAAAAACACTGCGACCATGATCGCAGTCTGTTATCTTGGCGTAATAACATCTAATTTTCATAATGTTTTTTATACTTTGAATTCATTTTGAAATTTATTTTTTTTGTTATTCGCAGCACGGTATTTTATCTAAAAGTAGAGATCTGGAAGATCATTTCATCAAGCAGCTGTTGAAAAATTGGACAGTTGATGTGCAGTATATGTTCTTCCCGATCAATCACAAACATAGTGCCAACGATCCCGGATTTCACTGGACCTTTTTGGTATTTGATTGCCATACAGAAGAGTGAATTTTTTACAACTCTTTGGTCCCAGCTGAAAAAACAAGTAGTACATTAAAGTTTTATCAAAGAGATGCAAGAATAATGGTGAGTTGACATTTAATATTTCGATATTTCGATTACTGAAAACTTGCATTTAATTTGATTAATACTGATAATTTTTTTCTATTGACATTGCAGAAAGAAAGATTATTACAGATTTTTGAAATTGATTTCAAAAAATTAATGAAAAAACAAATATAAAATACACAAGATGCCCCCAACAAGCAAACAGGTATATAATTTTTTGACAACTACTTACCTATCAAATTTTTTACTTTTATTTAGTACAGAAATCTAATTCATTTAATTATTACTCTGTACAATTTTCAGTATTGATTGCGCTGTATATGTATGAAAGTACATAGAAAGTATAACATTTGATAGTCCATCAGCTATTGATACTGTTACGGCTGCCGATGTACAGAAATTAAGAAGTGAGCTTGTATACATGATACTTGCAGATAGAGAGAAGAGTTGGGATGAAGAAACAGAAATTATAAGAAAGATGGTATTTGAAGACTGACAGCTGATAATTCATTGATGTACCTCAATTTGTATTTATAAATGTAAAACTAAATGCAATTCATTGATTTTTTTTGTTTTATTGATTTAATTTATAAACATTTTTATACATTTATTTATTATAAAATCCATTGATTATTTCCAATCTACATCTGTTACAGCGTGCATTTTACTAATTCGTATTGATATTAGAAACAAACATGAGTTCAGAAGTTGTACTGCGACCAAAGTCGCAGTAATGACCTGTTTGAGTTACAGCGTTTCCTTATATTGCGATACTGTAATCGAGACGGCGATCATGGTCGCAGTTACGTAATAATTTATTAGTTCACAATGCGACTGTGGTCGCACTTCCATAATCGTAGAGATCAAAGTTTTTGTACACATAGCCCTTTATATATGTTTTAATTTAATTAACTTCATTAATTTATGTTATCGTAAACATAATCCTCACTGCATTTTTCTACCATAAGATATTAAAACAATTTAAATGTTCACGTGTTCAAAGTACAAAGTAACTTGATGTAATACTGTATTAACTTTTTAACTGTTTTCGAGAAATGAACAGTCACCTGGAAAGTATACAATTTTTGGGAAAAGGCAGAAAATAAATTTGTGACATGTTTACGTCATTTGAGAGCTTAAACTTTTTGGAATTCCGGGATTAAAAATATATAAAGGGTCATCAGGACAGGATTATAAACATACTAAATAGGTTTTGCTCAAATTCGTTACTTTTAATATTCGGAAACAGATTTAAAAATGTCTTCTCCACCGTCTTCACCGGAAAGAAGCCAATCATCTAATGATAATTGGATGTATAGTTCTGAAGTGATCCCTCGCTACGGGTCAGAGGATGAGCTTGATACAGACGACCCGTTCTGAGAGTTCATTGATGAACCAAAATACTTCCATGAAGAGGAAGAAAGAGAAGAGGAGATTGTTGGTAGAGAGGCGGAAGAGACGGAAAGCGATACGGAGGACGAACACAGTCATAATCTTGAGGACGAATCTGATTATGATGGTGATGACGAGAAGGAGTAGATTAGAACTTTAAATTTTGTATTTCAATTTGTTATAAATATATAAGCCTGTTTTCTAATGTTAATTGTGTGAATTATAATTTTTACTACTTAGTCTTGGTTGAAATGCTGTACATTTGTCACAAATTTTATTCATGTTGTAGGTCGAAATGGATGTTACAATTATATATATATATATATATATATATATATATATATATATATATATATATATATATATATATATATATATATATATATATCGACAGACAACTGCGACTCTGTTTGCCCAAAGGCCCATCACTCTAGTTTTGATGACGATTAACTCATGTAGTTATATTGCTAATGATCTTGTGTTTAATTAGTGACAGATCCATTATCAAGATCTTAGTAGGTGCATAGCTCAACAAAGGATAAAATGTCAAGATTTGGAGTTAGCACGGTGTGATCCAAGGAACTTTTGGATCAAGCTTGTACCAAGTCAAGAAGATGAGAAGCCTTCAAGTGAAGACTTCAAGAAGATGAAGACTTGTGTTTAGGTATAAGATTTTTATGTTTTAGTTAAACTGTAAAAGATAGATAGTTGGTGGATTGCTCAAGTAGATATCACACACACACTCTTGATTTCTTGTCTTTTCATAAAAGAATTTTCAGATTTAGAAAAGACTTTCATTTTGGAAAAACATAGTTTTGTTTTTGGTATTTTCATATATACACATCTTTCAACCAAAACCAAGTTTAAGCTTAATGCCAAAAACATAGATATTTCATCTTGATTGTGTAGTGGATCATATCCATACACACTATGCTTTAAAGTATATCTTGTTTTTGTATTTGATGAAGATTTGGAAAAACAGTTTTTATCATGAGCCAAATATTTTCAAGTTACAAAAATAGTCCAATCTTTTATAACATGCCTTGGTTTTGTGCAAGCATGTTTGTATATCAAAGTATATTGGTTAAACTATTTTTGTAGATTTTTAAGTATTTTATTGGATTTTATTTGAGCCAAAAAGACTAACTTTTTAATCCCAGAAAACTGTTTCAGGCTTCAGATAAGTCGACTTGCCTACCTTTATAGTCGACTTGGTCTGAAGTCGGTCGACCGGCTGGGTCGACCGACGTGCACAGATGTGCACGCCTTTGTGCACTGGAGGACGGCCGACCGTACGGGTCGACCGCTCCAGAGAGCTCTGCTCTCTGGAAAGTTCGGCCGACCGTACAGGTCGACCGACAGAGAGTTGGACTCTCAGCTCTAGTGGGTCGGTCGACCCAGGCGGTCGACCGTGGCTCCAACGGTCGGATTTCTGACCGTTGGCGGTCGACCGTACGGGTCGACCGGCAGCTCTGACAGACCCCAACGACTATATTTTCTGGCCTATAAATTTGGGGGTTTGGTCATTATTTTGAGCCAAGATTTTGGAGACCTTTAGAGCCAGTTTTTCCTATTCTTTCAGAAGAGTTTTTCTCCACAAAATTGAGTGCTAATACTTCCAATCAAAAGGAAGATTTTATTTAGAGTGTGTAAAAGTGATTTCTTGAGTTTTTCACCATAGATTCAATCCTTGCTTTCTCACAATCACTTGAGCTATCCATTGCCTTATCTATCCATAGGATTGTGTTGTGAGAGTTTGTAATTGGTGATCAAAGTGTTTTAGATCACCAAGAGATTTCTTCTTAGTTCTTTGAGGAGGCGGACAAGTGTGTTCGCGGTGGTTTAGAGTTCTTGTGTGAACTCGGTGGTTTGAGGTTCGGCCTCGGCGAGCTAGTGAGCTTGCGGTGTGTACGGGACTAGGGAGTCCGAGGGCTTGTACGTGTTGCGGCACCGAGGAGAGATCCATTGGGATCTTGCATAGTGGAAATCCTTCGTGTGTCGAAGGCGGGGATGTAGAGCAAGTGTGCTCGAACCTCGAAACAAACCCTTTGTGTTTGCGATTGCTCACTCTCTCTCTCTCTCTCTATCCCCTTTATATCTTGCATTCAATTATTGTCTTTACATTTACATGCTTGATATATTGTGCTTATATTGTTATATACTTGCGTGGGATTGTTGCTAACACTTGTATTCAACCAAGAGAGCCAACGCGGCACCTCAACCCATTCAAGGGGAATCTAGAGGAGTTTATCCAGAGCCCTTCACGGGGAATTCGGCAACACTCTTGTGTTATACATAGTGTTTAGTGTAAAAGATTTTATTAGGTCATAATTGTTTTAGCTTCCGCATCATTTGGTATTAAGTGATCATTAGATTAGCCATCACCTATTCACCCCCCCTCTAGGTGAACTTACAATTGGTATCAGAGCCAAGTGCTCTTGATATTGGGTCTAACAACCTGGAGTTAAAGATCCTCATTTTAGGCTAATCACAAGATTTTGTACACACACCATGGACTTCATGTCACCACCCACCTTTGACATTCTTAACATCCAAATTTGGAAGGTTAAGATGTCTTTGTACCTCAAGGCCTTAGGCATTCATGTATATCTTGCTACTACTAATGATTCATATGTTAATAATAGCAAGTACTTTGAGGCTAATGCTAAAGCCATTCATGCTTTAAAGTCTACCCTAGATGATGTTTATTTATCTAGAGTTGCTAATATTGATTCGGATTTTGTAGTATGGAATACCCTCATCTCCCTTGGCGAAAATGAACAATACTATGCGGGGAGCGATTCGGACGTTGGAAGCAATACCTCCAACTTGTGCTATATGGTCCAAGGGGATAACCCCCTTGAGGTAAACACCGAATCCGATGATGAGGACATGTCATATGATGAGCTTACTACCTTTTGTCAACTTGTGCTTGAAAAATATGACATGCTTAAAAAGAAAAATAAAAATTTGAAAAAGGACATTGCTTGCATGCATATAGAACAAGATTCTTTTAAATCTAACATTGCATGTTTAGAAAAAGACAACAATAATTTGAAAAAGAATTTTGATGCCATGCTTAATGAAAAAGATTCATTAGAAAATAAAATGGCATGCTTAGAAAAGGAAAACAAAGATTTGAAAAATGAGAATGTTTCCTTGCTTACAAAATTGAATGATTTATGTGAAGGGAACACTACTTTGAAAAATAAGATTGATTTGGTGGAAAAACAAAAGGAAGTTGTTTTTCAAGAAAATAAATCTTTGAAAAGAAAAATTTGTGAAAAAGAAAAAGATTTTGTTTCACAAAAGAAAAAGAAGAATGATTCTTTATCTCATCATGCTTTTCATGCCACCACTAATGAGATTAAAGATTTGAAAAATAAAATGGATGGTTTGAGTTCAACTTTGAACTCTTGTGCTTTTAATCATTCTAGGTTGGAGTCAATATTTTCAAAGAAACAAACTCCACACATTCATGCACATCATAACCATGCATTTGCTTATATTGCACAACATGATCACACTCCTACACATAAGCATACTAAGGTGTACATATGTACACATTGTGGCCGCAAAGGCCATTTAGCAAAGTTTTGTTATGATAATATCAATTCTCTAAATTTTGCTAATTATAAAAATGTTTGGGTTCCCTACAAGACTAACCCCAAAGGACCTAAGAAAATATGGGTACCAAAACCCCCACCATTTGCTTTCGATGTAGGTGAGGGCTCTCACAAAACGTGAGAGAATTGGTGCCTTGATGGTGGATGCATGGACTTAAAGGACATACAATTGAATGCACCGCTATCAAGAAAGTTTGGTGGAAAGACCACCATATTTGGAGATTTGGAGTTGGTAACACTCTCTAAACTCCTACTTTTTATGTTCATGCTTGTTCATTCATAATATTCATAGCATGTTCATATTTTATGATTTTATGTGCTTCATGTGGTATTTACATGCTTAGATGTAGAATGTGTCATACTTGCATTTATACATATACAAATAGTGAATTACAATTGACTCATATATATTTGAACTTCATGCTCACTTGTATCCACTATATGCATATGTATAAACTAGTTTTGATGATTCTCTTTTATACATGTTTTACCTACTTTATGCTTTACTTCATGTATATGTATTTTTAATTCAAAACTAATAAATATACATGTATACCCGTGAGTCTCTTGCCTTCATGCAAATACATTTGATAGACTCTTTTATATTTGGGATATGTATGTGTATTGTTAGGATTGGATTAATCATACATATACCATGAAGATTAGTGTTTTTAATGAAAATGATTTTTTTTTAAATATGTGACTTATGATCTTTTTGGCTTCATTGACTATTTTCATAAAAATGCTATTTACATGATCATTTAACACTCACACTTTTGTTAAAAATATTTTGAGCCTTATAGACCATGAGTGCTTAAATTTTTGTGTATCTAGTTATGTTTTATGAAAAACATATGATTTGATATATTTGAAGGATTTTTAACTAGTTTTTCAAAAACAATTTATACTAGTTATTTATTCTTCAAAAATAGTTTTTGAAATTGACACATGATTCTATTTTTCTCAAAATTTATTTGATGCTTCATGATTTGAATATTAGTTTATATGTTAGTTTTTGTCAACACTAGGATTTATACTTGTACATATCGTGGGCCACAAATAAATCTATTTATATTTGTGCTTGAATGCTTATTTGAACCCATGAAATATGCTTGTATTACTTGGTTTTGATGATACATACATTTTTAAACTTATATTCCCACTTTTTGGATTTGATTTATGATCATGTGTTTTCATTTCATGTATATGTGTATTTTGCCAAACTTTAAGATATACATGTATACCTCTTGAGTCATTTGCCTTTAATGCAAATCTATTTTATATGGACTCAATTGTGTTTAAGAGATATGTATGTATACTTATTGTGTTGTCAAAACATACATATATCTTGAAATATGAATTTTGTTTTTAATAAAAAAATGTGTGATGATTTAAAGGAATATTGAGATTACATTGACATTTTTACTTTATTCCTTGCTTGAAGGATTTCGTACTAGTTTTAAAACATTTTCATATTAACTAGTGCAATCTCTTCATTTGTTAGAGTATATGATAAGCTTACTCTTCAATTGGATATCTTCAATTGATATCAATATGATTTCTATATACTCACATTTCGATTGTATGTATGAATGCTTTCAAATTTAAATTATATCAATTTCTATTGGTATTATCTTTTCATACATGTGATCTATTTGTGTTTTAAGAGAGTGCATCAATTGTTCTTAAAACACAATGTATATGCTAAGCTTAATTCAACTTTCAAATGGTAATTCTTAAAGCTTATGCAATATGTTTTCAAAATTGATATCAAAATAAAAATATGTTTACTTGATATCACAAAATGTGTTTTATTAAGCAAGTTCAAAATTTTAAAGAAAAATTCAAAATTTTTTGATTTGTATTTCCTATATGCAAGGAGAGCTTAACATCTCTCTTACATATGGATTCATGTTGAGTATATTATAAATTGAGGAGCTTGACAACTCTTCTTTATATGATATACGTGTGTAGGGGGAGCTTCATATCTCCTCTTATGCATTACATAATATGTGTTATGTGAGTTAGGGCTTGTCATCCCTTCTTCATGTAATGCATATGTGTAGGGAAGCTAACTTAGCGTCGTCCTCTTCATGAATGTATATCGCATATAAATCTTTATTGATTGATTTGTATTACCCCTCTTGATTTCTTTGTTTTTGACATAAAGGGGGAGAAAGAAAAAAAAATTTGTTTGATTTGATTTCACTTTGAACCCTTTGTTGATGAGTGACAAAAAGGGGGAGAAGTATTTGAGTATAGAGTATATATGCATGTTTTCATTGCTTAAGGGGGAGAAGTATTTGTCTTCCTTGTTAATTATGCATATATGTTTTGTATTGCAACTAGGAGAAAAATGATTTCATGTTTTATCTCCATACTTGCATACATATTCATGTGCCTCATTGCCATATCTATTATTTCTTGTGATGCATGAGTTAAGGGGAGCTTCTTTGAAGCTTTACCTTAATCCATGCATATATAACTTCATGAGTTTTGTCATCATCAAAAAGGGGGAGATTGTTGGCCAAAGGCCCATCACTCTAGTTTTGATGATGATTAACTCATGTAGTTATATTACTAATGATCTTGTGTTTAATTAGTGACAGATTCATTATCAAGATCTTTGTAGGTGCATAGCTCAACAAAGGATAAAATGTCAAGATTTGGAGCTAGCACGGTGTGATCCAAGGAACTTTTGAATCAAGCTTGGACCAAGTCAAGAAGATGAGAAGCCTTCAAGTGAAGACTTCAAGAAGATGAAGACTTGTGTCTAGGTATAAGATTTTTATGTTTTAGTTAAAATGTAAAGGATAGATAGTTGGTGGATTGCTCAAGTAGATATCACACACACACTCTTGATTTACTTGTCTTTTCATAAAAGAATTTTCAGATTTAGAAAAGACTTTCATTTTGGAAAAACATAGTTTTGTTTTTTGGTATTTTCATATATACACATCTTTCAACCAAAACCAAGTTTAAGCTTAATGCCAAAAACATAGATATTTCATCTTGATTGTGTAGTGGATCATATCCATACACACTATGCTTTAAAAGTATATCTTGTTTTTGTATTTGATGAAGATTTGGAAAAATAGTTTTTATCATGAGCCAAATATTTCCAAGTTACAAAAATAGTCCAATCTTTTATAACATGCCTTGATTTTGTGCAAGCATGTTTGTATATCAAAGTATATTGGTTAAACTATTTTTGTAGATTTTTAAGTATTTTATGGGATTTTATTTGAGCCAAAAAGACTAACTTTTTAATCCCAGAAAACTGTTTCAGGCTTCAGATAGTCGACTTGCCTACCTTTATAGTCGACTTGGTCTGAAGTCGGTCGACCGGCTGGGTCGACCGACGTGTACAGATGTGCACGCCTTTGTGCACTAGAGGACGGCCGACCGTACGGGTCGACCGCTCCAGAGAGCTCTGCTCTCTGGAAAGTTCGGCCGACCGTACGGGTCGACCGACAGAGAGTTGGACTCTCAGCTCCAGTGGGTCGGTCGACCCAGGCGGTCGACCGTGGCTCCAACGGTCGGATTTCTGACCGTTGGCGGTCGACCGTACGGGTCGACCGGCAGCTCTGACAGACCCCAACGGCTATATTTTTCTGGCCTATAAATTTGGGGGTTTGGTCATTGTTTTGAGCCAAGATTTTGGAGACCTTTAGAGCAAGTTTTTCCTATTCTTTCAGAAGAGTTTTTCTCCACAAAATTGAGTGCTAATACTTCTAATCAAAAGGGAAGATTTTATTTAGAGTGTGTAAAGTGATTTCTTGAGTTTTTCACCATAGATTCAATCCTTGCTTTCTCACAATCACTTGAGCTATCCATTGCCTTATCTATCCATAAGATTGTGTTGTGAGAGTTTGTAATTGGTGATCAAAGTATTTTAGATCACCAAGAGATTTCTTCTTAGTTCTTTGAGGAGGCGGACAAGTGTGTTCGCGGTGGTTTAGAGTTCTTGTGTGAACTCGGTGGTTTGAGGTGCGGCCTCGGCGAGCTAGTGAGCTTGCGGTGTGTACGGGACTAGGGAGTCCGAGGGCTTGTAGGTGTTGCGGCACCGAGGAGAGATCCATTGGGATCTTGCATAGTGGAAATCCTTCGTGTGTCGAAGGCGGGGATGTAGAGCAAGTGTGCTCGAACCTCGAAACAAACCCTTTGTGTTTGCGATTGCTCACTCTCTCTCTCTCTATCCCCTTTATATCTTGCATTCAATTATTGTCTTTACATTTACATGCTTGATATATTGTGCTTATATTGTTATATACTTGCGTGGGATTGTTGCTAACACTTGTATTCAACCAAGAGAGCCAACGCGGCACCTCAACCCATTCAAGGGGAATCTAGAGGAGTTTGTCCAGAGCCCTTCACGGGGAATTCGGCAACACTCTTGTGTTATACATAGTGTTTAGTGTAAAATTTTATTAGGTCATAATTGTTTTAGCTTCCGCATCATTTGGCATTAAGTGATCATTAGATTAGCCATCACCTATTCACCCCCCCTCTAGGTGAACTTACAGACTCTGGTCGCAGTCATGAAACTGGTGTAGACATCCAGACAGAACGTTCAAATGGGCAAAATGAACAGGCGATCACGGTCGCAGTGTTAATTTATCTTCAGTGGACTAAAGCACAAAATAGGGCGAAAATGTCGAAATGGAAGTTAAAGTTAAATGAAAAAGGGAACCCCTGCGACTGTTGTCGAAAACAGGAAAAAATACCGTCAGGGAACTGCGACTCTGGTCGCAGTGATGGAACTGTTGTAGATAACGAGAAAGTCAATATTCAAATGTGCAAATATCGATGCGATCATGGTCGCAGTGTTACTTTATGTTAAGTGGAAAAAAAAAGAACATAGCACAAAATTATCGAAATTATATTTGTGCCTCCATATTTCAACTATATTCAGATGTTATATTAATAAACCAAGTGACGGGGGCAATTTTAAAAGCAACAAATCAATTTCCCCGGCATAGAAACACTGCGATCACGGTCGCAATTATCCACGTACACTGCTTATCTTTGAGACCAAAGTCCCTGTCTACGTTAAAGTAATAAAAATTAAACTATATAGGATAAGTTTGTAACAGTAAAACTCTAAAGTACAACTACTTACAAAAATAGTACAGTAGAAGTCAAAAATGAGATTAAAATCTGCTTATAATGACACGCCAGTGGCAGCATGTGACATGAATCTCTCTGCACTGTGCGACCCTGGTCGCAGTTCATGACTGAAACAGTCAAAATGAACACTTTTATTCCTTCTAGGTGGACGCAACCCAAACCTACTTCTTCTGCCATTAAAAAGGAAAAGTAAGAATTTTAAACATAAATCATTAGAAAGAAGTGTATAACAGGTTTAATTTAATACCAGTAATGGACAACCAGTCCTGTAATGGCACAGCTCTTGACAGTTACCACATCTACGATGCTTTACTTCCTTCTGATATAGAGAATCTTCAAAATCAGACTTAAGCCTGGATGCAGCTCTAGGCCTCCCCTTGGTTGGTACAGGACCAATGAGATCACGTATATTCAATTCTTCACCATCTCGCAGAACGACGACGGATCCACTGGAACCAACTGTAGTTTTAGGCTGTGATGACTGATAATTTCCTGACATGGCTCTGTATTCACTAGTGGTTTCTTCAGCAAATCTTTCCAAAACTGCGTCCAACTTTGAAAGATGGATATCAGAATCGGCGACTATCTCAAGAATTGCATTAAATTTTGAACGAAGTGTCCACAATCTAGCCGTCCGTGGAGTGCCTTGACTGGGAAAAGCCCTAATGCTATTTTCAATTGCAACATTTTGTAACGAGCATCCAACCTCCATCTCTGAAGTATTTATGATTCCGGTATATGTGTAACGTGATTGCGCCACAAAATACACAGATTATGTCTATAAAGGATACCCTCTGTTTCAAATAATGAGCAACTATAAGAAACATGAAGTTTCTCAGGCTTCTCATAACTGACCTTTTCCAGCTGTCTTTTGATTCTGAAAAATCACCAACCAGATATTTTGATCCAGGTTCGTCGTGTTCCAACTCTTCTGAAAACAATGTCGTTACAACTGCCCATTCCTTTTGGAACAACTGAAAAATCTTCGGTGTATACAACTTCGAAACCTGTATCTCATATGGATTCGATGTACAGTTGGGCACAGAATTCAAACCCCAAATCTTGTTGAGATTCAGAAGTACGACGGGCAGCAACAGCTTTATCATATTGGTGAACAAATTCCACTAGTTTCGTGTTTGCATTAACAAAACCATCAAAGAAGGAATTAATACTCTTGGACCTCTGGCTGGTGGTCATTCCAGCACAGAAAACATCCTTGAGATATGCATTAACCCAGTGTCCGCGAGTCTGTGCATCTTCAACAACCACTGTCTTCTTCTCTTCTAAATGATATTTTTCATTCATCAGACGCCATCGCTCCTCGCATGTCTTATATCACGGGAGGTGTACCAATCATAGAAATCAGGGAACCATATCTTCTCTATACTTGTTTGTCATAGGGATTTGTTGCTCGGCAATATGCTTCCGTACATGCCAGAAACAGTACCTGTCCGAGTAGTTGGAAAAACAATCTTGATGGCGTCACCAATCTAGGCATCCTGATCAGTAATAATCAACTTCGGTGCAACTCCATGCATGTACTTGAGCCATTTTGGAATAGCCACACAAACGTATCCCTCTGCTCATCAGCAAGTAATGCACAATCAAACAAAATTGACTGTCGATGATGATTTACTCCAGTGAATGGAGAAAATGGCAAGCTCAAGTAATTAGTCCTGTATGTTGTGTCAAAAACGATCACATCACAGAACCTCAAATACGAGGAAATAGCTCTTCCATCAGCCCAAAAAATGCTTCTAAGTGTGCCCGCGTTATCAACTTCACTTGCAAAGAAAAATTCTGGATCGGTCTCGGCTTTCTCTTGGAAATATTTGATGATCGCAATAAACTCATGCCAATGTTATTTCTACGTTGACGAGTAAAATCAATAACTTGTTGCGGGCTCAATTCTTCACAACCTTCTCCCTGGCTCATTGCATTCATAACACGAAATATTTGAAGGGCGCATTCCCACATCAACCAAATTGCTCATAATGCTTCTGCTAATCTTCGAACGATGAGTCTGGTGAGAGTAATGGTGATGTGCCTTATCCGGGCTTGACAATTCATGTGAATGAGAATCCACAAATTTGGTGACAACCCATATCTTCTGTCAAATAAAAACGAAGACGAACATACATCTCAGCAGGGCACGCTACTCTAGTGTCAATTCGACGATGCACTGTAAGTCCCTCTTATCTTTTGTCACACAACTTCTTCACACCTTCCTTGTTGCAGCAAAATTTTCTGCAAATAACTTCATGAGGAGGCCTCCGTGACTTATTTATTCCTTTTCTTCTCACGCCAAAAGCTCTGTTCCTTGCATAAGAATTGTAGAAATTGTATGCTTCCACATCCGTGAGAAACTGTTTCCCTAAAAAATTATTTGAGCTTCCAGACATTTCTCCATGTGCATTCAGATCCTACAAAAACAAATTGACGAACTACATAAATATAAATATTTTTTAAATATCACACGTCTGAACTTTAATTTTTAAAACTGCGACCAAGGTCGCAGATGTAATGAAATCTATATAACTTCTTACTAAAAGACTGCGACCGTAGTCGCAGTTATCCGTATGAGCAGAATTTTTAAAAAACTGAATAATAACTGTGCAACAATCTAATGAATATATAAATGGATATAATTCACATAGAAACGTGTAAGAATTATAACAATAAGGAATGCGACTTAGGTCGCAGTCACAGAAATCAAATTGCGACCGTGGTCGCAGTTCTAAAAGATTAAAACAAGTGATTATTCTGTTCTGTAAACGAATTATAGGTCGAACAAGTGATTATTTCTCCATGTGCATTCAGATCCTACAAAAACAAATTGACAACTACATAAATATAAATATTTTTAAATATCACAAGTCTGAACTTTAATTACTAAAACTGCGATCAAGGTCGCAGATGTAATAAAATCTATATAACTTCTTACTCAAAGACTGCGATCGTAGTCGCAGTTTCCGTATGAGAAGAATTTTTAAAAAACTGAATAATAACTGTGTAACAATCTAATGAATATATAAAATGAATATAATTCACATAGAAACGTGTAAGAATTATAATAATAAGTGCGACTTGGGTCGTAGTCACCAAAAAAAGCTTTCACAGCCGGAGATTATTTTCAAATAAAATTGCGACCGTGGTCGCATTTCTAAAACTTTAAAACAAGTGATTATAGGTCGCAGTACCATATACGCTACATATAAAGATTCTATATTTAAGAAATTGCGGAAAAAAATTGACACAATAAAAACCTGTTGATCGGCATGCAAAGATGTCAACCCTTCAATATTTTCAATATTCTGAGAGAAAGTTGAACCAGATGATATATCCTCCATATTTAGATCGGGAGATAGAGATCGCTTACGACTGCGACCAGAATTGGCAGGGGAAGTAGACTGCTCAGACATCGACATTAAATAAAAAGGATAAAAAATTGCTCTGAAAAAATGATATTTTCAAGAAAAGTTTATCGCACGCTAGAAAAGGAGAACCTAAATCTGACAAAGAGCGGTAAAGAAATAGGGGGAAAAATAATAATAAACAATAACCTAAATCTTATAAAGAGCGGCAAAAAAAGGGAAAAAATAATAATAAATAATAACCTAAATTTGACAACGAGCGGTCAAAAATTTGGGGGTGGGGAAATAATAATAAACAATAACGGAAGTTACGGAACGAGTAGCTTTTAATAAGGGGTATTTAGTAATTTAACTTGTTCTTATAAGCGGGCCGCAAGTTAGTGCGGTGACAAATATTGGGTCACGTCACCGCAGGCTGAGAGAGTCTCTCAGCCGTCGGCTGATATACATTTTTCTCATATATATAATATATATATATATATATATATATATATATATATATATATATATATATATATATATATATATATATATATATATATTATATATATATAGAGAGAGAGAGAGAGAGAGACTTGTGTCCTTCCAAAAGGATTTGAGCTCAGATCTTCACTCATATTCAACCCTCCGATATACATACAAGATCCACTCCGTTGAAGTTGATCTATATTATTTCAAGTATCTAAAAAATAAAAATCAAGTGTTTTGAATACTTTTTGCCCTTCCATCATTTAGGGGGAAATGAACGGCCTAAATAGTGAGTTGGTTAGTTTAACGGTGTAAGACATTTGAAACCTAACCAAATTGGTTTGTAGGATTTTTAAACGTTTAGATCATAATGAATGGCCGGATCAAGAATTTGTATGTTTAAAGACATAGATCTACCAACTAACTACTTTCGATTGAGAGAGAGAGAGACTTGTGTCCTTTCAAAAGGATTTGAGCCCGGATCATTCTCACTCAAATTCAACCCTCCAACACTTGAATACAAGATCCACTCTGTTGAAGTTTATCTATATTATTTTAAGTACCTATAAACCAAAAATCAAGTGTTTTAATACTTTTTTTCATCCATCAAGCGGCCCAAAATAGACGGTCGAAAGTAGTGAGTTGGTTAGATCTATGTCTTTAGACATCTAAATTCTCGATCCGGCCATTTTCATTATGATCTAAACATTTAAAAATCCTACAAACCAATTTTTGTCAGGTTTCAATGTTCCACTCCGTTAAACTAATCACCTCACTATTTAGACTATCCGTTTTCCTCCTACTTGATGCATGGACAAAAAGTATTCAAAATACTTGATTTTTAATTATAAATATTTGAAATAATATAAATCAACTTCAACGGAGTGGATCTTGTATTCGAATGTTGGATGTTGGTATTTGAGTGAGAAAGATTCGTCCTCAAATCTTTTTGGAAGGACACAAGTCTCTCTCTCTCTCTCTATATATATAGTGTGTGTGTGTGTGTGTGTGTGTGTGTGTGTGTGTGTGTGTGTGTATTATGTTTCACTAGTTATAGTTATAGAATTATAACTATTTCTTATACATATATATAGTGGATATAAGGTCACATTAAAATACTTCATTCCGGATATATTACCCTGCGGCTTTAACAAATAGTATGCACTTTAAAAAGTTTTACATATAAAAAATAAAATTGCTCAATTTATTCATTTTGGTATCATGTCAATAAACATGTGTGCATATTGCTTGATCATACGATCAGGCAGTAGTACTATGGAAAAATATAAGGAATTTGCTTGTCAATATGGCATTAAAATGGATAGGTTGAATCTACTTTTATCCTATAATTTTTTTAAAGTTAACTTAATATATTTAATATATTAAAATTCATCATTAATGAATTTGTGTTAATGGTAATAAGCTGATGGAAGGATATAACTTCAATATGATAACTAGACTCAAAGATCATATATTATATAGTATATAAGGCAAGGAGAAAGATGTAACTCTAAAATTACATACGAATTGAGAAATATATATTTTTATACATCCTGTATCAGCAAGAGGGTAGAGTCATCTAGGACAAATCTTGCATGATTTGATTCATGAAACATTCCAACTCCAGAGAACATGCATCTAATTATGCATCTACACACTTTCCAGCAATGTTCTAGCTGTCATATTATCACAGGTTCACACCACAGTGGCATATATTTATTTTTGAAAAATTAACAGGTGACCTGAATGGAGTCCTCACATTAGAAAACAAAGATTACAACACCTTAATCACCTTCCTTCTCTGGTGAACACACTGCAGTTGGGATTTAATTAATTTTATGAGAGCAGTGCATATAATGAGTTTTTGAACCCATTTTAGTTTAAAAACCTCCTCTAATTCTCCCTTGTTGCTGGTCACTTGGCTGGTGGAAGACATATCTCAAAAGGTACTGTTTTCACTTTTCACCAACTCCTGCCTCCATTTGTTTCTATTTGATTGGTTGATCTGTTGATTAGATTACTTTTGAGACCTTTTCTATTTTTCCATTTCTTTTGTCGGGATATAATGGTTCAATTGAAGTCCTCAGCAGGTTCTGTGGTGCAGATACCAAGTACTCTTCTTGTATCTGTAGAATCTGTGATGTATATTCCCATTTGCTAGCCTTTTTCTTTTATTTGGGTGTCTTTTGTTCTTAAAATGTTTTGACAAAGAATAGAATGTTGTCTTTTGGGGGATTAATGTGACTCTGATTAGACAAATAATTAGGTTAAGAAATTCCAATTTGTCATGTAAAGTAGATGGCAAAAAGTGATTAGCAATCACTGTAAAGAGGTGTGAATCATGTTCCTACTAAAAGGGAGGAAAATATGTGAATCATGTGTCAAAAACAAAGCATAGAAAGTGAAAGCACTCAACTCCAATGATGTGAATCATGCATGTGAATAGATGGTTGGTGGGCACCCTCCAAAAAGAAAGGAACCAACTTTTTATTTTTCACACACAGACACTATCCTATGCTTGATTGGTGATGGACATGCAGTGCCTCCTTTTCACCTAGGCACAAACATGCAAGAGATATTCATGAAGCCTTGCATGATGATGGTTCACTAACCTGTCTCACACATCACATGAAGAAAATATTGCGATATAAAGATAACAAAACAGAGGTGGGAAAAAAAGCAGCCTTTCGGTTTTTTTCAGAATAAATGTGCACACAAATGTGCAAAAGTGTGTGTCTGAGAGAGGGAGAGGGAGAGGGAGATGAAAAGGTGAACATGCCCTGGTGCCCACATGTCCTTACTTCTCAGTGCATGTGGGTTTTTGTTTTTTGGGGTTGGGGGGTGACACGCCCTCACTTCTCACTGCATGTGAGAACTCTTTCCTAATTCTATTTAATTTACAATTTAATAAAATAGGACAGAAAGAGGGGGTTCCTTCACCTAAAACGGATTTCTCTGACCCCAAATCACAAGTCACAACCCAAAATGAAATCTACATACTGTGTACTTCTGCCTTGAATACTTATTCCCATGGATTCTTATGGAACTCTCTCACCGCTGAGCAGAAGCAGTCTTGGTGAGCTTCCAATCTTATGGCCCTTGAGCTCTCAATTTCCCAAGGCCCCACTCCACAATGAGAAGCTTCAGGATCATCATCATAATCATGCAAATGGAAATCACCATATAAAAGAAGGCCATATGTGCTGGAAATCTTTAAGCAGCAATCCATAAGAGAAAGAGGCAATGGGTGCCACTTTGGATGCTGACACACCAATCAGGTTATATTCTGTTTCATCTCTTTGCTCTATCTATCTTTGTTGTGCCCTTGACACCACTCGTTGTGCGCAGCGGTTCGTGGAAGAAGAGACACAACAACCACCACCAAATCTTGAGGAATCCGACCACCTGGCGGAGACTCGATGCAGCCGGAGAAACAACCAACACACATGAACAACAAACAATAGAGAAAAAGCAATCAACGCACAAATTTAATGAGGTTCGGCAACGTGCCTACGTTCCTCGGGGCAAGGGAGAGGGATATCTTATTGATTCACAATCAATACAACTAATACAAGAGGGAAACTTGAAGAATTCTTGGAAATACTTCTTGGGATCCTTCTTTCTAATATATGAGGCCTCTAGCCTCTATTTATAACCCCAAGAGTCCCTGAATTTATGGAAACCCAGGTTGGATT